>APFE031697535.1:51818-129800 GCA_000404065.3 Pinus taeda
ACCTTATCGAATGGGAAGACTCTTCAAGGTAAAAATGGATCATGATAGTCTTAAATACTTTTTAGAACAACTATTATCTTTAGAAGAACAGAAAAAATGTGTCACAAACATGTTGGGTTATGACTTTGACATCATCTATAGAAAATGGAAGCAAAATTTTGTTGCAGATACACTCTCAAGAAAAGATGAGGATGTGGAAGCATTGCTTTATGCTAATTCTATTATCCAACCAAATTGGATAAACGAAGCAAGGGATGAATCGAAGAAGGATGAAGAAGTATGGCCACTTATTCAAAAGTTGCAAAAGATCCCAATTCAACCAATATTGCCAGAAATTGAAGAGGAAGGAAAAATCATATTGGAACTTGGAGCAGTCATAGAAACAAGAACTCGAAAGCTACGAAATCAATCAATTTCAGAGTATCTCATCAAGTGGAAGAACATACCTGCTGAAAATTCTGCATCGGAGGACAAAAAGTTTATACAAAAGCATCAAGAACTACTCAAGAGTTGAGGGCAACACTTTTTGAAGGAGAGGGGCATGTTAGACCCCTATACTACTAGTGTAACCCCTTATTATTATTAGGACAACCCCCTTATTATATTGATGTACCCATGTAGTGCCCATCTTGTTACTATTGTGCCCCATAGAAGCCCACTATTGTTATTATTGTGCCCTTACATTATTATTGTTATGTAGGCTCTAATTATATTATGACCCCTTAGACTCCTATATATAGGAAGGAGGTCTTTTCATTTGTATGATCCAAGAATTGTTCATTTATGTAATGTAAAGGAGGTTGCCCCCTCGAAGAGGCTGAATTCTAAGGCGTTGATCTATCTTTTCTTGAGTTGGTTTCATAACAACTTGTCACTCCCTTAGAGGTTGAAACCACCTAATAGGGTCCTTCACTAACTCTCTTGCCAAGGAAGGTAACATTAGTATATGTTCATGTTGAGAAATGTATCTACTTTCTATCTTCATGATTTTTGTACTCATTTCAATATGTATCCTATGTAACAAACAAGAAAGAGAAAAATAAAATTAATATTATTAAAGCATGGGTTTCATGTTCATTATTGATGGTATTTTAAGTAAAAGCATGTTCTTCGTGCTTCAAAGGTTTGTTAGGTATTAAGATTTATTGTCACGAGTCAAAGGAGTCAACATCATGTTTATAAGACCCTTCCGGACAATTTGTATTTGTAAAAAGAATTATTTTTGAGTCTAGAAAGTCTTGGCCTCTCCAAGAATAAAAGTTGGCACTGGGATCCTCAAGTCGGCCTAAAGAAGGGAATTTGACCCCTTGAGAAGGCTATAAAAGGAAGCAGTTCGACCTCATTTAAACTCACTCACACACAAGTTCGATCTATCAAGGAAAGAGTTCGATATAAAGCTGGGAAGCTACAAGAAGGATAACAAAGGCCAAGGAAGAGGAAGAAGGACGAATTTTCTTTGTTTTTGGGCTTTGTCTCTCTCACACATGAGAAATTATAGGGTTTATAGGTTGCAAAAAGAGGTCGAAGTTACAGGATTGAATTGCAATAGGAAGAAGTGCAGCATCTTGTAGCTGGGAGAAGGAAACTCTGTCTAGACCTTGTTGACCTTAGGAAGAGTTGTCTTGCTCTTGGAAGGTATCAAGAGAAGGTTGTATTAGGGTTTCCATAGAAGCTACAAGGCTGAAATTTCAGACTCGAAATTGTAGGTGGTGTAGCAGTTTCAAAGCTGGTAGGTCGAAGTTACAATGTGTAGCAGTTTTGTACAGATTCAAAGAAGGAATTGAGGAAGGGTTGACTTGGTACTAGGAGAAGGGCTTGGTCTAGGGATTGGGTCTTTGTATCTCATTTGAAGAAGATTCTAAGAAGAGAAGAGTTTCCAGGTTTTTTCGTTTGGACGGATTTTGCCTTGGCTGAGAGCCTATATTTGTGTCCTCTTTTGTTGTTATTGTTTTTTGATATTGGTTGATGAAAAGATTTAACTAAAGAACATAAAGAAGATAACTAAAGAAAATAAGTTTAATAAGCTTCCATTTTACATTTTCTAATAGTTCAAGCCCATTTGGAAGGGCATGCCACTATGAAGTATCCATCTCTGCCCTTGATTAGAAAGCTTATTTACTCAATTGCACTAATGAATATTGTACTATAAGGTGAGGAGACACATTAGATCTTAGACATGATTACAGGTGGGTCTTCATCTTAGACTTGGCCTCCCTATATGGGATCCAAGCCCTCTAGAGGGTCATAATGGCACTTGTAGGGTGAACATTGAGAGCTATGGGTCTCCAACTAGGTAGAGCATTGATTGCCACACTATGGGATTCTTCAGCACCACCAGATTTCTTGCTCGTGCCCTATTTATACAAAGATGATGATGCACTTGGACCATGTTACCTAGCCGTCTACACATTGCATCTGACACTTGGCAGTTAACGCAAGGCCCAGAGGAGATTTCACCTCTCCAAAGAGACATGGGAGGCTTGTGTCATCTTCTAGCCCTCAATGATGGAGTATTCACTTGATCTTGAGCCACTTGGAGACCCATGAGACCACTGTTTATGCCCCAGAGCCACTTGGGAGCACCACATGATGTTTTACTCGGAGATCGAGGAGCCATCTCCTTTGACCACTATTCATGGAGGCTTCTTCTTCACCATAGCACTTGAGGACTCAACTAGGCCCTCCAACGGCCCTTTTACACCATTATTTTATAATTTCGACTTCATTGATGGCTTATCTTTCACATTTGAGCTATTTGGTGGGCTTGTCGCCAAACACATGTTAATTTTGCACATTAAAATAATATTCGGGGCATTTTTAGCTAATTTGAATTAGAGGAGGCTCATATAAATAAAGCTAACTCTCATTCATTTGAATCATCACCTTGGATTTTCGCAATGCTTATTAGAGATTTAGGACCTACAATTTGGTGAAGGACTTGGATGCGTATGTATGAATTTTTGATGTTTGGATCTTTTTGCTATCTTTCTTGGAGCCTCTAATATCTTGCTAATGGATGGATATACTTCGCATTGTCTTGTGAGTGCTCTTTAATGGTATATTTATGATTTTCACTTGATGAAATTTTGTGACCTAATTATTGAATGTGGTCCTAAACCAATAATCTTGAGAAATCTTTGCATGTGTTACTCGTTGATAATGTGAAATGAATGTTCCTAGTGGATACTAATTGTATTTAGACATGAAACTCCATTAACTTGATAAAAGAGGGTAAATGCTTGAAAGGGGTATTTTAGGGCTTCCTCTTTAGGCCTCCTTGAAGGACGTTTTGTTCAAATCAAAGTTCCCATGAGTCCAACCTCCCAATGGTCTAGGTACTAGTCTTATCCCTTGCTGGTCACCCTTAAATTTTATCCATAAAATTCCTTTTCTTTCGTCCCTTTAAGCATAAGAAGGCTTTCTAGGGCTTGGTGCAAAATTTTAGGGAGGAGGAATTTTTGGATTCTATCTAGATAAAATTATTCATTTGTGTCTCCTCTAGCTCTCCTCTTGATTTGAGGAAATTTTCACAATGAAATCTCAAGATAACTGATGCCCTAGCCATCGTACCAAGTGGAAACCCTAGGTGCTATCCTTCAACTTGGGGATTCTTTGAAGGCTTTAGGATTTAGTACTTGTTGAATTATATCAATCTTAGCCTTTTCCCTTCTCTACCCTAACCTTGGATGAGCTTCTATCTCATCAAATATCTCAACCCTAGGCCTCGAGTAGACCACCTTTCAAGGGTTTTTAGTGGAAAGTCCTCCTAGCTTCTCCTAAAGCTTGCATTTTCATTGAATCTTTCCATTGAATGAGCCACCTTTCCTCACTTAAGACTTATCCTAGGAACATCTATCACAAGTGAGGGACATTGGGACTCCTCGCGTCAATGAAAATCTGAGAAGAGAAGGGAACATCCGCTGTGGTGATAGTGGGACTTTTTCCCAAATTGTTTTTTTTCCCTTTAGCTCTCGCCTATTTACAAGGCCTGCTAGTTTGTGCGGCGACAGAACCATGTGGAATCTACTCAAGCCCAACACTTATCTCTAGAGGGACAATGTTGGGACTACAAAGTGTGATATTCCCACATAGCAGTTTGCTAAGTGAAATATCAATTTTGCTCATTTTTGGTCTACTGCACGAATGCACTTAGGAAAGGTCGGATTAGAGGGGTTGATTTTTGGTAGCATTGGATGTGCTCTAGCCTGAAATTTGGTAGAGAGGCTAAGGCACATGATATCTTCAAGACCCAGAAATCGTTTGGAGAAATTCCACCCAGATGAAGAGATATTAAAATAATTAATATTTTTAATGGGTTCCTAAGTCTAAACTTAGGAAAATAAAAATATTAATGTGTATTAATATAAAAAGGGTAAGAAAGTTATAAGTGATGAGGATCAAGCCAATTCTAATCTTAGCCATAGATTAGGGACTTAATCTCGGTCGTTGAATCATCAACAGGAAAAGTATAAGAGGAGGCTTGAGGATCAATTGGAAAAGCACCAAGAGAGACCAAGAATTCAATTTTTTGGGGCGAGGTTTGTTGAGGAAATAGAGTTAGTGATCAGTTGCAGTGAAGGGCATTTCAGCAAACGGATTTCCATCTGAGGCTGAAGAATACATAGCAGAGAGGTAGTGAAGTGCCAGGAGAGACAGCACAGGCGCTAGGAGGGCTGGCGCAGAGGAAGCAGAGGGTTGTAGAGCTGACGCAGAGGAAGCAGAGGCTGACGCAAAAGTCGTGGAGGGATTCAGAGGTAGCGCTGGAGGATTTTGTGGGGCAGACTGGGAGAAGATCAACATATTCTGAGCTGGGAGAGGGTGACGCAGCTCTTGGAGGAGTGAGAAAGTTCTTGAGCAGTGCTTGGAGCAGTTTTCACCGTCCAGCATAGGCAACCATCGGAGTCGCTGTGGGGTTTGATCATCCGGTTGCTGATTTTCCATAATATTTGTCTCTACATAGAGGTACTACCTGCCAAGGATATTCTCTATTGGGTAACCCATTTCTGACACCCTAGTTATATTCATGAAATCTGCTTAATAATATAAACCCTCTATATGTTGCACCCGTTTTCCCGAATTGGGTTTTTCCGAGGACGATAGTCCAAAAATAACAATGTCCCTTGTGTTATTGTTTCTGTTTACTTCAGTGCATGATCTGTATATCTATGAAGGCAGCAATTGTGTTTACTTCGATGTTTATGCAATTAAATAACTTGTTAATGTAAAGAACAAATAGGAGATAGTAAACCAAAAATTGCAGTAGGGGTTTCTGATGTGTTAGATTCAGGAATTTTCACAAGAGGACCCACACATGGTTTTTGGCTTAGAACACGCCCAACAATTAGATTTGGAGGAAAAATTGCGGCTTTAGTGGGGCCACCTCATGAGATTTTCAGCCCACATGGGAAGTACACTCTCATTGGAGCGGATTTGGTGTGCGAAGTTCAAGCTGGGCCCACATGGGCATTTTGGTGGCATCTTGACAAAAGGAGGAAGGAACACTGATTTGCTCATTCATTCATCATTTGCAAAATTGTCTTTGACAAGAGCATGCATGAGCTAAAGCCAAGTTTGCAAGTGTTGTTTAGCACACGAGTGTCTCCGAGCAGAGATCTCAGCCCTTGCTTCGATGGACTTCGAGTGCCAGCCCAAGGAGGGAGTTTTACCTTTGTCATTCCACACTACCAGCGAGGAGGTTCAATTTTCTGGGAGAGGAGCAGCTACAGTAGCACAAGGATTGTGCAGTTCTTGGTGGGGGCACTTCGGGAGGTGGAGTGAGGTGTGATTGAGGTTGAAACTTGGAGTGAAGGTCGGGGGATTATTTTGAGGAGTATTACATCTATTTTGGAGGCCTTTTGCAGCAAGATTTACAAGTGGGTTGAATCACCCAACAGTGGAGCCATTGAGGGGAAATAGGGTCGAATTTCCAAAGTCAATCATTGGCCAAAACCTTCGTGGGTTATTATGGGTATTTGGTGGAGAGACTAGGATTAATTTCCCATAATTTTTTGAGCACCGGAGAAGGCCCTAGCAATAGTTCTTTTCAGCAAACAACACATTTCTTACATCTTTACAGCAAAGCTAGAGCAACATAGGAACAAATCAAAGGGGGGTTTCTTATTTATCATTTGGGGCTTTGCTACCTTGCCTTGAGCAAGCCCAAGTGCATTCCTTCCAGCACCTTATTATACACCGTTATTTATCAATAAAAAGAGCTCAACAACGCAATTTTTGGTGCAATTTATGGTCTGATTGTGTGTTCATTGTTTTATGGTGTTTTTGTCTATGTTTGCTTTGCATATTGACTGTTAATTTTCCTTAGGAATACTACACAAAGTCACATATGCTCTCAAAACAAGGAAAATCATCTCCGGAAAGTGTTGGAAAGGAGTTAAGCAATACCTTAAGGTATATCTACTACATGTGTGATACCATCTACACAAACCTCTTAAGATCAAGTAAGATCAAAATCATTAGGGACATAAACCATTAAAGCATCACCGCAGACCACATCAAGTGCTATGGGTGCAAAAATACTTCACTCAAAACTTACCTTCAAATGTCTAACTAGATCAAAATCTATAAACAAGTTACCTCAATTATCTTTGGGATGATTAGACCAACAACACTATTAGATGTTTCCATCCCCCAAGGGAAGTGACATGACCTAAGTAGATCCATAAATCCATAGGTGTATGTCATAATGTGGTCATAGAATGGAAAAATTTCAAGGAAGATGTCACTTCCATGAGACCAACTAATGGAGGTCCAACATCTTGAGTATAATGATGTAAGCAGGTAGCAATCATGGAAGCATGAGTTACCCATTTCCTTGGCCTTCTTTTTCCACCCTTCTGAGTTTTCTTTGGTGCATGGATTCAGAGAACCAACTTGCTTTATGCTATAATATCCCTTTAGGATGTAGCAGTTTATCACACATTGGATTGGGACATTCAAGAGTTCCTTTATCTTAGATGAAGCATCTAATGCTTGGGTCATTGGGTGATTTCCAATGAGGGTGGTAGAGCTCATAATAGGATTTTTTCCACATGCTAAATAATTCCCAATCATGTTTTGCATCTGATATTTTCTTTCTGTTGTGGCTTTATATGCTTTATCATTTTTCAGCTGCATCAACCCTTGAGGCAAAGTTTCTAGGGTCTAACTCAGGGATTCAAATATAGGGTGGAAATCCCAAAAACAAATGACAATCAACATAAAGAGTGGATATGAATCATAAGGATGGATTACCATGAACACACTATATTAATCAATTCCCCTTGTTAGTGTCTTTCCTAAACCATAAGGCCTTAGAGGAGGTTCCACTTGTAGGTTTTAACCTGGTACAGTAATTACATGCAAACAAATTCTTAAAACAAAAAAATATACAATGGAAAGAACATAAAACAAATATGCACAAAGTTTTTCCTCTGGATGCCAAAACCAAGACTACCAGATTGATTTTTCATTATATTCCTTTCAACATTACAATACATATATATACATGTCGAAGCATTCATAAAAACCAATCCATTAACCCTGGATTAGAACATAACCATAGTTTCCTTGATCGGATCTACAAAACACCATGTGCAAAAAACCATCATGCCCAAAACCACATGCAAAACCCACGCACAAAACCATGGGTAGGTCCGCCCACCATCTTTGGGTCTACCCCCCATCCTGGGGTCCTCATAAAAAAAAATATCGGCGCGCTGCATTGGACCTCATGTAAGGGGGCCCCCCGACATGGGGGGTTGCCACACCCTATGACCCCCCCATTGCACCCAGCGCAACGTACAGAGTGTGAGGTTATTCGCGGAAAGAATATAACACGCACCCAACATTCTCACACTTGTTGTTTTCTTTCCACATAGGGGATCACAAGAGAGATTTATCATGGGCCTAGGCCTGCAACACCCATTGTTTATCTACACCAAGAAAACTTCTCAATGCTCACAGAGTTCGTTAATACATCTGCAACATTCTTCAAAGCGTCCACCTTTACCAGCAACGCTTTTTTTTCCTCAACCATATCTTTCATAAAGTGATACTAAACATAAATGTGCTTTGTCTTTGAATGATAAGCAAGGTTCTTTGCCAAGAAAATTGCACTTTGGCTATCACAATGCATCCTTATAGATCGTTGTACCAACCCTATACTTGAACACAATCTCTACAACCAAACTACTTCCTTCCTTGCATGAGTGGCTGCCATGTACTATGCCTTTGTAGTTGAAAGTGCCACTACAAACTACCTCTTACTCATCCAACTGATTGCTCTTCCAAATAAGTTAAACACATACCCACTTGTAGATCTTCTTTGATCTAGATCTCCAGCCCGATCTACATCAACAAAGCCACGAATGTCCATAACTCTGTCCAATCCTAGTCTTTTTTGGTATCACAAACCATAATCACTAGTGCCACGCAAATACCTGAAAACCCGTTTCACTATTGTCCAATGCTCCTTCCCAATGTGCTTTGTCTTTGAATGATAAGCAGGGTTCTTTGCCAAGAAAATTGCACTTTGGCTATCACAGTGTATCCTTATAGATCGTTGTACCAACCCTATACTTGAACGCAATCTCTACAACCAAACTACTTCCTTCCTTGCATGAGTGGCTACCATGTATTATACCTTTGTAGTTGAAAGTGCCACTACAAACTGCCTCTTACTCATCCAACTGACTGCTCCTCCAACTAAGTTAAACACATACCCACTTGTAGATCTTCTTTGATCTAGATCTCCAGCTCGGTATGCATCAACAAAGCCACAAATGTCCATAACTCTGTCCAATCCTGGTCTTCCTTGGTATCATAAACCATAATCACTAGTGCCACGCAAATACCTGAAACCCTGTTTCACTGTTGTCCAATTCTCCTTCCCTAGTTTCGACATAAACCTGCTCAATGCTCCCACTGCATGTGCAATGTCTGGTCTAGTGCAAACCATTGCATACATCAGGCTACAAACTGCACTCACATATGGAACACAGGACATGTCCTCTTCCTCTTCTTGTGTCTTAAGGCACTGTTCAACAGATAACTTTACACCCATAGGAATAGGAGCCTTCATTAGTTTACCATCCTACATATTAAACCTCTGCAATATTGTCATGACATACTTCTTCTGGTTTAACCAGAGCTTCCTCTTTTCCCGATCTTGTTTAATTTCCATGCTCAAAATATAGTTTGCTGAGAACAATTGGGTCTTCAATGCCTGGATAATTTCTTTGTCATTTCCAATCAACAACATATCATCTACATACAAGACCAAATAAATAACATGGTCACCAATTAATTTAAAATACAAACAGTGATCCTCTTTGCTTCTAGTGAAGCCAAGTCCCCGTATATATGTATCAAATTTCTGATACCACATCCTTGGTGATTGTTTTAACACATACAAAGACTTTTTTAACCTGCATACCAGTTCTTTCTTATCCTTCACTGCAAAGCCTTCAGGTTGCTTCATGTAGATCTCTTCTTCTAGATCCCCGTGAAGAAATGTTGTCTTCACATCCAACTATTCTACCTTAAAATCAAAAGCAGCAACAATAGATAAAAGTAATCTAATAGAAGTTAACTTGGAACCAAGAGAAAAAATATCACCAAAACCAATTCCCGACACCTGGGAATAACCTTTTGTTACCAACCGAGCTTTGTATTTCTCCACCTTGCCTTCTACATTCATCTTCTTCTTAAACACTCACTTTCTTCCAATGGGTTTCCTTCCAGCCGACAACTCCACCAAATATCAAGCCTCATTTCTGTCCAAAGATTTCATTTCATCAACCTAGCCTCTTTCTAGAGTTTTCCATCCTCTAAATCTACTACCTCCATAATAGTTTAGGGATCATCATCAGTAATAGACAAAGCAAAATTTGAACAAAAAGCAAATGGACTATACCTTTGTAGCAACCTTCACTCTCGAACTAATCTTCTCAAAACTGGAGTTTGTGGCTCTTTTCTCTTCTGATTCTTGTTCTGCTATAGAGTTTGATTCTTCCTCGTTTAGCTCAAACTCTATCTTCTCGGATTCCTTTGATATAACTTCATGTTTAATAACATCTTTCACTTCTCTAAACACCACATCTCAATTGTACACAACCTTCCTTGATTTTGGGTTCAAAAGCTTATAAAATTTGAAACCATCCTTATACCCAATAAAGATGAACCTTTCAGATTTACTATCCAACTTGGTTCTTTTCTCATTTGGAACATGTACATATGTATCACAGCCAAATACCCTCAAATGTAAAAGAGAGGGTTTCTTACCAGTCCATACCTCATGTGGAGTCTTATCCTCCAATGCTGCTGGAGGTAATCTGTTAAATTGGTAACATCTAGTATCCACTTCCTTTGCCCAGAATTGTTGCCCTAATCTAGTGCCACTAAGCATGCTTCTTGCATTTTCATCAACGCCCTGTTCATTCTTTCTGCAACTCGCTTTTGTTGAGGTGTGTATGGAGTAGTCTTTTGTCGTGTTATACCACACTTCTTACAGAACTCTTCAAATTCCTTCTTGCAAAACTCTCCACCTTTATCTATCTTCAACACCTTGATCTTCTTCTGTGTCTGATTTTCCACTAGAGCTTTAAATTCTTTAAACTTGTCAAAGACTTCATATTTCTTCCTGAAAAAATATATCCATGTATTACTTGAAAATCCATCTATAAATGAGATATAGTACACAAACTTACCCAGTGATATATCCGACACATGTCCAAACACATCACTGTGCACAAGCTCTAATATCCCTTTTGCCCTGTTAGCACCAGAGAGGAAACTCACCCGACTCTGCTTCCCATATACACAATGTTCACAGAAAATGAAATCCAAAGAGAAATTGGACATACCTTCTACCATACCATTACCATGCAGTATTCAAAGTCCCTTCTCTCCAATATGTCTAAGCCTTTGATGCCATAACATGGTCTTTTCTCTAGAGACTACTAGGTTTTCTGCTCCACTTTCAAGAACCACAAAATTGTTGCACCCATCAATAGTGTTGTCGAGAAGCTTGTACAGAGTTCCAACATGAAATCCCTACATCAATACGAGTGCTCCCCGAACCATCTTGCAAGTATCTCTCCCGAACACTATTTTTACACTCGCATCATCCATCTTGCTTACAAAAATCAGATTTCTAGCTAATACAGGGATATGCAGAACACCAGGAAGTGTTCTAATCATTCCACCTTGAAACTTCAATGTGACTTTTACGCGTCTGATGATTTTGGCCTTCCTATCATCCCCTAAAAAGACATCACCACCATCATATTTCCCGTACTCGCAGAACCACTCCCTATGCGGAGTGAAGTGAAAGGATACACCCGAATTAATCAACCATGCCTCATGATCTACATGTGTACTTGAAGAAAAAGCCAAATACACACCCCCACCTTCATCTGAAGTGGTTTTCGCTTTTGCAAAAGGAGCATCATCATATCCCTTTCCTCTCTCAAGAGCTTTAGATCTACAGTCCTTTTTGTAATTTTGTTCCTTTCTGCATTTCTAACACACCTTTGTAGGTTTTCCTAGAGATTTAGATCTCCCATTTGAGGAAATATTTTTGTTTCTGTTCTAAGTCTGTCCTCGTACAAACAAAGCATCTCCATTCTGGCTCTCCATATTTTTCCGTCTCATCTCTTCTGACAAAAGGGATGATACGATTTCATCAAACTTCAAGGTAGTTGTATTGCTACCTATAGCAACAACCAGACTATCCCGCGAATCTGGTAGAGAACACAACAAATTGATGCACTTATCTTCATCTGAAATTTTTATATCAACAGATAACAACTGGCTTACCACATTATTAAAGGCATTCAAATGTTTTGTTACCAAGTCTCTGTCCTTCATCCTCGGGTTATACAACTTTTTCCACATAAAAATTTTGTTCACCAGAGACTTAAATTGGTACAAACTCCCTAACTTGTCCCACAAAGCCTTCGTTGTAACTTCCCTGATACATTCAACAATACTGAATCTGAGATACACAACCATATTGTGATCTTTGCCTTCCGATCCAACTTCGCCCAATCTTCTGTTGACATTTCCGTTGGTTTAGTACCTCGAATCTACCGCGATCCACTGATTTTTATCCACCAACAAATCCTACATCTTGAACTTCCACAACTCAAAACTTTGTCCATTGAATTTCTTGATATTTATCTTTCCATTGTTCACCATCTTCTTTCACTGCAAGAGTTGATACCATAGATCTCCCACTGTAACAGGGTCTACCACAAGCCCTAGCAAAACCCCTTAGCAAAAAAGGCGTTTCCTTTAAGCCGAAACAACTCTGATGCCAAATGTTGGTTTTAACCCTATACAAAAGTTACCTACAAACGAATTCTTAAAATAGAAAAATATACAATGGCGAGAACATAAAACAAATATACACAGAGATTTTCTCGTGGATCCCAAAACCGAGACTACCAGATTGATTTGTCATTATATTCCTTTCAATGTTACAACACATATATATATATTGCAAAGAATTCATAAACCTCAATCCATTAACCTTGAATTAGAACATAACTATAGTTCCCTTGACCGCATCTACAAAATACCATGGGTAGAAAACCATCATGCCCAAAACCATGTGCAAAACCCATGCACAAAACCATGGGTAGGTCCGCCCACCATCCATCTTTGGGTTTGCCCCCCATCCTTGGTTCCGTCCAACTATTATTGGGTTCACATAAAAAAAATAATTCTCGGGGAGCTACACTTGGCACAACATACAATGCGTGAGGCTAGTCATGGAAAGAATATAACACACAACCAACACCACTGGACTAGAGTCAAAGGATAACCTCCCACATGAAGTGTGGAAATAAGGATACAATTAGGAGCGGTCAATCATTCAGTTTGCCTTGTGATTCATATTAATATTCCCATAACATTAAATGAAAGCACGTGATTGCTAAAATGGTCATAGTACGTGTTGACAGATGACTCACCTTCCTTCAAGGAGAATTCTAGATGGCCAAGAGCATTGACCAAAGTAATAGGGGGAGAATTCTGGGACAAAGCTATATGAAGACCATCATAAGGTTGGCATTTCTTTAGCTATCAAATGACGAGAATTTTTTTCCCCTATGGGTTACCCACTTTTGGTGGGTAATAATACCAGACTTGTCCCTCTAACTAAAGTTTCCAAGCATTTACAACAACAAATTTGAGTTACAATAGAAAATCTATTTGATCTAGGGATCAACATTTATTTCTACTAGGTACTTGAGGACTAGACACATTTGCAAATGAATTTGTTAGATCTAGGAATATGGTTGCAAGAAGTCATAGATTTGAGAACAAATTGGATGGAGCCTTAAATTTCTTCTCATAGAAAGTTAGGGTTACATTGTTGTTGGAGGAAACTGATCTCTAAGATATTAGTGAGCGTGCAATTCAATTGAAGACTTATCTACAATAGTTGGCAACCTTAAATTGCTTCTCATGGAAAGCTAGGGTTACATTGTTGTTGGATAAAATGATCTCTAAGATATTATTGAGCGTGTAGTTCCATTATAGACTTATATTAGCAATTGGTAATAAGAAAGGAGGAGGAGGTTAAAGCGAAGAAGGTGATCCTCGATGCAATGAATGATCACCTAATTCCTCACATTTCCAGGAAGAGTACAACGAAGGAGATGTACAATGCCCTAGTAAGCCTCTACTAGAGCAAGAACATTAACAAGAAGACAAACATTTGAACCAAGCTCAGATTCGTAGAAATGTCTAGATCTAATACAATTACCAGTGACCTCATGAAGGCACTTAGATCTATGATCAACATGTAGCAATTGGGTACAAGGTGGAGGACAATGAGCAAGTGAACATGGCCATAAAACCATTCATTGAAGGGGGTTATGCTCACAAAAATCTTCCAAACCTTGAGAAACTATGGTATCACTGTATCCAAACAGAGACTCGAATGGAGTCAAAAGACAACAAGAACACAGATGACAAGAACTTTTCCCTAATGTTAAAATTGGAAACTAGGGCCAAATTCCACTTTGGACAACTCATTTGTTGGAGATGATAATTGCATTGAATTTGTCTTTCCGAAAGGACATAAATTGACCTAAATATCATCAAATTTGGGCAAGGGAAAGTGTACTTATGAAGAAAATCCCACATATGCACATTTGGACAGATCAACCCCAATGGAAAATTGGTCACCCTTGGAAGCCTACAAATACAAGTGATCTCAAGCTCATTTGGACATCACCAAGCATCTTCTTCTCTTCTTCATTGATTGGTTCGTACGAGTCTAAAGTTGGGTCTACAGATGAAGTTCGCAAAGGTCTGAAATAACAAGGTCTGAAGCTCATATATGTTTCTACGGTTTTGGGTTACAGTCGTTGGCTCGTCAAAGCATAAACTCAGTTGTAGTCACTAGCTTGCAAAATCAAGGGAGAGACTAGAAGCCTTTAGTCGCTTGCACAACTCCTCTCTGCAACTAGAAAGTTGAAATGAAATTTGACCGTTGACCAAAGTTGACTGCAGACAAGAAAAGTTCTCTTTAATATATATTGGTGTTGGAAACATATTTCAGAATGTTATTGGGTATTTTGTTGTTTAATATTGTATTGGGCTCATTTTACTCTATGTTGAACATTTTATGACACTCTAATAGAAGAAGAATTTCAAAGGGTTTTCCCCCTTGTGGGGTTTTTCCCTGGTCTTTGAAAAAACCTAGTGTCTCTTGTTGATGTGTTGATTGTCTCTTTTGTCATTGCATTTATTGTTATATCTTTAATTAATGTTGATAATTGAAAAGATTAATTGAAATTGAAAAGATTGCTAATTGCGGTATTGAATTGGGCTAAAGTAAATGATACAACATAGAACAATCTAAAAATTTAACATGGTATCAGAGCTAAGGTGAAGGACAAGCCCAAAAGGAGACAAGCATTGAAGCAATCATCTTTGGGAAGTTGAAGGAGCCGATGTAGTGAAATCAAGATGTCTTCCTTCTTCAAGGAAAATGAGAAGTTGGGTGACTCGTCTAATTTTCCTGCATGGAAAGTCAGGTTGGAGATCATAGCTGGCAACAATGATGTTATGAGACAAGTGTTTTGGCGTAAATCACATGATAGAGCATTTGTCGACGCGTTTCAAACCAACCAGTGTGGTTCATCATCAGGACAAGTTGAATAATCAGATCTAGCTTTGCATATTAAATAGTCAGAGCAAAATATCCAACGGCTATATTTCTTGACGAGATAACGACTATATTAACTAACGGCTAGATTTGACCGGGAAACAGTTAGTTGGACTGGAAACGGTTTCCTTTTGGATTACATTCAAGGAAAAGTACCTAAGCCTCCGAGAATGCTTCCAGTGCTACCAAGAACAAGCACAAGAAAGGTGAGTTAAAAGCAAAACAAATTATAGTTGATGATTTACAAGATAATTTAATTGCATATGTTGGAAATTTAAGGAAGTATAAGGACATGTATGATAAGATAGTTGGCATGTATGAAGTCAACAATTTGAATGAAATCATCTCCTTAAAATATCAACTCAAAGAACAAAAATGAACAAAGGGGAGTCTGTGCAATCCTATATTATGAGGATATCTCATCTTAGATATCAATTGCAAAGAGTTGAGGAATCTGTGTCAGGTCTCCCTCCTATTTAGGAAAGCTTTATTACTACTATTAGCAACAACAATACCCTCTTGTCATTTGATGAAATTGTTGGAAAGCTCAGTCAAGGAGAATTAATGATGATATCAAGAGGAAGGATTCAAAGGCATGAAGAGGGAGAGCCTGCTGCATTCATCACTCAAAGCAAGAAGAAGAAAGGAAAAGGAGGTCCATTAAATTCAAGAAATCCTCCACCTTGAGATGCAAAAAGAAAGAATGATAGATCATCATCTCACATTGAATGCTACAATTGTCACAAGAAGGGTCATTATGGTCGAGATTGCCTCGAGAAGAAAAATGGTCCATGCTACGACACTAGAAGCAACAACAACAGGTTTAATGATTGAAGAAGAAGAGATCACTGAAGGAATGATCACAACGGAATAGATGGAAGAAGAAGAAGAAGAGATGCTCCTAGTGACCATGAAGAAGATCGTCGTCCCCAAAAGAAGTCAAGATTCTCCAGGTATGAAAGTAATGTTGCGAATCAAGCTGAATATATTCTTATTTCTACTCTCACTAGTTCTTCTCCTCCGGATTATTGGGATAGTTGGTTGGTTGATAGTGGGGCCACTCATGATTTCTTTGGGTATAAATAAGTTCCATCTAATTTGGTAGAGAGGGAGTCAAATTTGAAAATTATTCTTGGAGACAAATCCACTCATCCCGTTAAAGGTTTTGGGTTTGTCAAATTTCATTTGAATTTCGGGCAATCTTCTTTGCTCCATGATGTAATGTATGTGTCGGGTTTGAAGAATAATTTGGTATCAATATCCGCTTTAAAAGACAAAGGGATGAGGGTTGCCTTCATCAAGGTAAAGGTTCTTCCCTGGCCTGTTGGATCACCAATGAGAGATGCATTCACATTGGGATCAAGATATGAAGGACTCTATAGGGTTACTGGAAGACCTCTCCTAGCATTGGTCCATCATACTAATCATCTAAGCGAGTTGTGGCACCGAAGATTCGCCCAACTACATTGTGATTCTCTTCCGAAGTTGGAGAAATTGGTCTCTAGGATTCCCAATGTCCAAGTCCAACATGATGGAGTATGTCCAGGTCATGCCAGTGGAAAGAAGACAAGGGGACCATTCCCCTCTAGCAAGAACAAGACAAATGACATCCTCCATCTCATTCATTCCGACATATGTGGTTTGATGTTGTGTATTCTATTGGTGTCATCTCTACTACATCACCTTCTTTGATGACTTCTCAAGAAAGACATGGATATATTATTTGAAGCACAAGGATGAAGCATTTGAAATGTTCAAGGAGTTCAAAGATTTGAACGAAAACCAAACAGGGAAGAAAATCAAAACATTCAGGTCTGACATTGGTGGAGAGTACACATCAAAGGAGTTCATTGATTTTTGCAAGAAGGTATCAAGAAAGAGACAATAGTGCCCTATACTGTCGAACAAAATGGAGTGGCTGAAAGTAAGAGTAGGTCCTTTATAGAAGTTGCACGTGCCATGCTCCATAATCAAACGTTGTCGCATTTCCTTTGGGGAGAAGCAACGAATGTTATCGTATATGTTCAAAACAGGGTGCCTCATAAAACATTCGACAACAAGGCCCCTAAAGAAGTATTCACAGGTGTCAAGCCTAATGTTAGTCATCTCAGTACCTTTGGCTGCCCCATATACTTCCATGTGTCGAAGGACAAAAGAAACAAGTTGGAGACCATGGGAAGAAAAGGTACGTTTGTTAGATATTGTGAAAATTCCTAAGCTTTTAGAATATATATTTATGGTCAAAGGAAGGTTGAGATTAACAGGGATGTAACATTTAATGAAGATGTTGCCCTCGAGAAAGCAAGGGACCTTCCTCAGCCTCCTCCTCCTGAGAAGAATGATGATATGGATATTTTAGATGGTCCTTCCATGCTTGAATCTGAGATAGATATTGTCGATGATCCCATGGAGCCCATGGATCCCTTAGATCCTCCTCCATGTGATCCTCCCAAGAAGAGGCCGCTTTGGCTTCGTGATAATTTATAATATGATGAAAGATGTATTCTCGTTCCAAGATAATTGAGAGAAAGCGGGAAGCCTTGTAGGGTCCCTTAGATCCTCCTCTGTGTGATCCTCCCAAGAAGAGGCCACTTTGGCTTCGTGACAGTTTATAGGATGACAAAAGACATGTTCCCTTTCAAAGACCATTGAGAGAAAGCAAGAAGCCTTGCAGGTACCAGGGATATGTTGCAGCGATAAACACTATGATTCAAGTCGAACCTCCCACCTTTCAAGAAGCCATAAAAGAAAAAGTTTAGAAAGATGCTATGGCCGGATAATATGAATCAATCATGAAGAATGATGTATGGGATGTTGTGCCAAGACTGAAGGGAATATTTGTGGTGACTACAAAGTGGCTATTCAAGATCAAGCATGGAGTTGATGGTAGCATTGAGAAATATAAATTCAGGTTCGTGGCCTGAAGATTCTCCCAGAAAGAGGCAGAAGATTGTGATGATATATTTTCACCTGTGGCTCGATATACAACCATTTGTTCGATAGTTTCCCTTGTCGCAAGTCAAGGATGGACCCTTCATCAAATGGATGTGAAGACTGCGTTCCTCCATGGCATGTTATGGGACGAATTGTACGTTGAACAAACACAAGGATTTGAAGTAAAGGATTGAAAGACACATGTTTGCAAGTTGAAGAAGCCATTGTATGGTTTGAAGCAAGCCCCCAGAGCATGGTATGCTTGGATAGACAGTTATTTGGCGAAGTCGAGAGTCACAAGAAGCAATGTCGATCCTAACCTCTACTTCTAGGTAGTCCAAGGTATGTTGTTGATTTTGGTTTCATATGTTGATGATCTATTCTTGATAGGTAGCGAGCCCCTGATGATCGAGTGTAACATGGAGGTAGAATCTGAATTTGAGATGAAGGACCTTGGACTTGTGCACTACTTTCTAGGCCTTGAGGTGTGGCAAAGGCTCGTTGATATTTTCCTTTCACAAGGAAAATATGTTGTGAAGTTGTTGGAGAGATTTGGAATGATAGAATAAATGCAAGTCCCTACCCACATTGATGGAAATGAGATCAAGAAGTTATTTGGAGAGGTTTTCGGACTTGATATGGCGAATCCATCCAAGTATAAACAATTGATTGGGGCTCTAATGTTCCAAGTGAACACCTGTCCAGAGATTTGCTATGTAGTTAATATGTTGAGTCAATTCATGACTGAGACTCTCCATGCACATTGGATCACTGCCAAACACATTTTGAGATATTTGCATGGGATGATCTCATTTGGTCTAAGATATTTTGCTGAAGACATTCGACTTCATGGATTCACTAATGTTGACTGGGCAAGAAATGTTATCGACGGGAAAAGTACGTCTGGATGTTGTTTTAGCCTTGGATTGCCATAATCTTGGATGAGCATGAAACATAAATACGTAGCATTGAGTATCGCCGAGGCAGAGTACATTGTTGCTAGAATGGCTAGCTACAAAGTAGTTTGGTTGAGGCACCTCTTTGGAGAGCTATTTGAGGAGGGCTTAGACACTACAATGATATGTTGCGACAACAAGAGTGGGATCGGTTTGGCAAAAAATCTTGTATTTCATAACAAGTTCAAGCACATAGAGGTTGATATCACTTCATTCGAGACATGGTGCAGAGAGGAGCCGTTAGACTCAATCACATATCGACAGATGAGAAGATTGCAAATATTATCACCAAGGCTTTACTAAAAGGGAAGTTCTTGGTCTTCAAAGAACAACTTGGAATGATGAATGTGAGCCCTCTTGATAAGGGGCATCATTGATCGAGAACACTAAGTCAACTCTTCCCCCCTGTTTGAGCTCCCAGGGTGAGGAATTGAGATGGAGGGCTCATGGGGTTGAGGGATCCCTTGACAATAGGGTCGTATATGTTTCCCCCCAATCTACCCATAGGATTGGAGATGTTTCTCCCCTATCTTGATCTTTGCAGAGTATACCCTAGTTGGCATCATACCCACAAGCTAGGCTAGTTGGGAATACCACTCCCCCTCCAACCAACGAGTTGAGAGTGTACTTGGGGGTGTACAACCCAAGAAGATTATGATGCAGGTGTTCTACCACATGACTCTTAAGGGTCATTGTTGGGAAGATCAATAGGCAATAGGATAGGCTGAGATGTTCTCCCCTATTTCACCTATTGCTCAATATGGGGTTGTAGACGTTTAGCTCTCCCGTGAGATATTGGGTTCAAAAGTGCTCCCTGATGTGGTTTCAAGTTGAGATGTGCTCCCTCATATTGTTTTTGGATTGAGATGTGCTCTCTGAAGATGTAAAGGGTTTGGGTTGAGATGTGCTCCCTAGTGTGGTTACAGGTTGAGATGTGCTCCCTAATATTGTTTTCAGATTGAGATGTGCTCTCTGATGATATAAAGGGTGGTAGCTTCAGCTCTCCGATGACTCTTGTTCTTTAGATTCGAGAATGTTTCAGCAAATAGAGTTGAGTAGAGATGGGACGTGATATGATGACAAAATATAGATGACATGATGCAAGTGGAATTCTCCCTAGTTGAGGAGTTTTAAAATTGGAAAATAGGGCCAAATTCCACTATGGACAACTCATTTGATGGAGATGACAATTGCATTTAATTCCTCTTTTTGAGATGACCAAAATTGACAAAAAGATCATCAAATTTTCACAAGGGAAAGTGTACATGCGAAGAAAAGGCCACATATGCACATTTGGATAGGTCGGCCCTAATAGTAAATTGGTCACCCTTGGAAGCCTATAAATACAAGTGACCTCAAGCTCATTTGGAGATCACCAAGCATCTTCTTCTTCTCTTCTTCATTGATTGGTTTGCACAAGTCTGAGGCTGGGTCGACAAAAGAAGTTCGCAAAGATCCAAAATTACAAGGTCCAAAGCTAGTATCTGTTTCTAGGGTTTTGGGTTAGAGTCGTTGGCTTGTCAAAGGATAAATTCCGCTACAGTCCATGGATTGCAGGCTCAAGGGAGCAGCTAGAAGCCTTTAGTCGCTCACACAACTCCTCCCTGTGACTGGAAAGTTGAACTGAAATTTGACCGTTGCCCGAAGTTGACCGCAGACAGGAAAAGTTGTCTCTAATATATATTGATGTTGGAAACATATTTCTAAATGTTATTGGGTTATTTTTCTGGATGATATTGTATTGGGCTCATCTCTAATATATATTGATGTTGGAAACATATTTCTAAATGTTATTGGGTTATTTTGTTGGATGATATTGTATTGGGCTCAATGTACTCTCTACTGAACATTTTATGAAAATCTAATAAAAGAAGAATTTCTAAGGGTTTTCCCCCTGTGTGGTTTTTCCCTGGTCTTTGACCAAACCTAGCGTCTCTTGTTGATGTGTTGATTATCTCTGTTGTCATTGCATTTATTGTTCTATCTTCAATAACTATTGATGATTGGAAATATTAATTGGTATTGAAAAAAAATGTTAATTGAAATAATGAATTAGGCTAAAGTAATTAATATAACGTAGAACAATCTGAAAATTTAACACCTAATTAGACAAAGGAAAGGGTTCCTATAAGAGTAAGGGAAAATCGAGGTGTTAGCCTAACAACTAGAGAAAAAGGTCTTGAGTAAAATCTATTGGGGTACATTGTACTCAAAATTTCATTAAGACCTCATTATGAACTACATTTTAGCCATTATTAGACCATCTTCATACATTATTAGGGGCACATATAACCACTTTTCATTCACTACTAGACATTCATATCATTAGGGATATTTTCTATAGTTAGTGTTTTCCATTATTAGCAAGTCTATTTCTAGTAGGGGTGACACCTAGGATGAAACATGCTGTTAACTAGAAATTGCTTGAAGGATTGCTAGAAATCCATGCACCCCAAGTCTAGTCTATGTTTTGACAATTTCAGAAAACATAAACACACTGAAATGCCTAACTTCGAAAATTTTACACACTAGAAAACACAATAATTAGATCATACACAAAACACATAATTTTATTGCCAAAACTAATTTCTTATCAGTCCTTTAATAAGGGTTCTCGGGCTCTTGTACCAAGGAAAATAGCCATTTACAATCCCTAGAAATATTCCCAAATGTAAGACAAGACACATCTCAATTTTTTTGCACTAGGGGTTAGTCCTTCAAGCCCTCACTACCTTACAAACAATGTTTATGTGACTGTCCTTTACAACAAACCCCTACAACAATTCACCACCTTGTTGCTGCCACTTTAGGATACTATTGTAGAACCAAGGGGTTTATCTAACCCACTCAAATCCTTGGACCACCTGCAAACTTCCTTCTATGATGATCCATCCTGCTGAGGCTACCTCCTATAGCCCTCAAACCTCACACGTCTCCCATAGGCATCAACGAACCTCCCTATAGATACAGATAATACTCAACAGACCTACGACCTTTCCTTCTATTGTGGACTGATGTCCGAACCTCTAAACAGCAACCCTTGACCTTTCCTTTTGCTACAAGTTATTCTTGCCATAGGTTCGATCGACTGCTCCTTTCTCAGCAAATCAGTGCCCCGCTCAAATATCCATTATTCTCCTCTCCATGATTGACCTCAAACCTCTACATTGGATTCTAATTTATGTCTTTAGAAGGCTGCAATACTAGGGATCAAAATGCTATGGGTCAATACCAAGGTTCATCAAAAGACGATGGGTCTTAGCCCATACACTCGTAAAATTTCATCTTATGAGTGTTTCTCCCTCACAAGCCTAGCTCCAAGGGCATCTGAGAGTACCTCCCTATGTTACCAAATTTCGACGAGGATGATATGGATATTTCCACTCCCTGATGCGTAGGCCTCCCTCTTGTGAATGCACAATTCCTCCCTACGTTTTAGTAGCCATCATTTCTCTCTATCCTCCCCCTGTTAGTTGACTTTTAATCCAATCTTGGAATTTACTTGCTTATTTTTCTGTGTGAACAAGTTATTTATCAGTTCTAACTATTTCTAAATCCACTTACTTCCATTTTGCTCCATTTTAGGCTATTTTTCTAATTTCTTGGTCTCCTAGTCTAATTTTGACTTACTTACCAACTAGGGAAACTGCTTTTGATTGCAAGCTCTTGGAATCCCAATATAGCTTGAATTATTTTTCCTAATGGAGAGGTTGCATAATGAGGTTATGTATATAGATAGGACATCAAAATTTGATCATCAAGTATTCACCTAATATGTCTTAATTCAAATTTTCTCTTTGGTTATTTAGTGATTTTTCTAGCAATTTTTCTCTCCTCCCTTGTTTTGCAAGTAGCTAGTCTAGTATTTTTTCACATCTAGATTTTATGTCTGTGATTAAAATCCTATAAAATCAACTACTTCATTTGTCATAAGTTCAGACATTATGCATCACAATATCCAAAGAAGAAGAAGAAGGGCAAAGGGACGCAATAGTAGAAGCAAGGGCAGCCTCAACAAAAAATCAAATGACCAATTTTGCTGCAAAGTTTGAGAATGATTTCCCATTGGATTCTTGTTGTCTACAAACACAATTCCAAGGAACATGTGATATGGGGACAGTGGGGCATCTCATCATATAACATCAGCTTTGCAGTTGTTTATGATTCTAACAAAGTAGGACTTAGCAATACATGTCGAGCTTCGTGATGATGCCAAGTATTCAGTAGCTGGGGTTGGTTAGATCTCATTCCAAATCGAGTTAGAGAGCTCTTTGGACTTAAATGACATGTTGTTATCTCTAGGGATCAAGAAGAATTTGATTTTAGTTTCAATCATGGAGGATAAGGTTCTTGCAGTGGAGATCAAGAAAGGGCAACTATCTATTAGGCTGAAAGGATCTATCCCACACTTAACTCAGGTGATTGTTGTTAGAGAAGGTAATTTGCACAGGTTATAAGATGAGCCTATTCAAGCACCAGTTCAAGGGAGTCACAGTTTGTGCAAGTTGTGGCACAAGAGGATGGGGCACCTACATTATAGAGCATTGTCCATTCTGAGGGAGACGGTCACAGGTCTTCCAAATTTCAACATTGACCAATAAGGCATATACAAATGGTGAGCGCTTGGCAGGTACATCATTGTTTCTTTACAAAGTAGCAAGCACAAGTTCGAGAAAATTTTGAACTTGATTCATTTTGTAACGTCCCCAATTAAATTAATTTCGATAAGAAGATTTTCCATTTTTGTAATTTGGGTGCTGGGAAATATTTTGGCATGTGAACTTAGGAAAAGTGGGTGGAGGGAATCCCCACCAATTTTTGGAAAAATGGAGGCTGCCAACATGAGAGAAAAAGGAAAATTAAATTGGTAGTGGGATGTGGGGCCACCCAAAAAGGGGAATTCGAACCCCTTAGGAAAATCGAGCTAGGGAGAAGGAGGTCAAATTGGTGGGGCCCACAAGGAGATAAAAGGGGCAGCAAAGATAAATAGAAGGAACAGGCATCATTTTGGGGGCTTTTGACAAATTGAATTTTTTATTTAGAGTACTCTTGAGCTACTTAGCCAATACTACTAGTGCTGCTTAGCACAAGGATATTTCTAAGCGAAAATCTGAGCTCTTTCTTTGATGGGCTTAGAGTGCCACCCTAGAAGAGAAACTAAGAAATTAGTGGGAAGAGATTTGTTGGAGTTCATCGGTCATATCAGCTCTTGCTTCAACCAGTTCGAACTTCCATGAGGACACAATAGCATAATTATTTCCATTGAGGTGAGGGGCATTCAAGGGGAGTTTTGGCCAGCGAATTTAGGAGAAATATCCTTGAGGGTGGACTAGAGCTTTTGGAGAATTTCGAGGTCGGAGGTCACTGCTTCAAAGAGATCCAAATTCACCAATTTAGGGCTTGCGCAAAGGTATCACTAGGTAGAATTCATCGGGTAGAATTCATCGGGTAGAATCCACCTCATTTGTGTCGGGTTTGTTGAGGAATCTCACTCATATATTCTGGAAAACAATTGCAGGGCAATCATATAGCCAATCGAGGAAGGATTTGTGGCATATTCAACAGTAGTAGATTGTGGGGGACGCAAAACTAGTCAAGGAGGCGTAGCACCAAATTTGCATAATTCTAGGAGGTTGGAATTAGCCCAAAACGCTTCTGATTTTCTTGAACTAGCCTCAAGGAATCTGCACCTACTTTTGCAAAAAAATTGGAGGAGTGTTGGTGCCCCAAAATAGTAGAATTATTTGGCAGCTAGTTAGGAGTGAGCTTTAAATTTGGCTCCCGGGTGGTTGGTAACATTTGCCTAAACCCTTTCTAGGTTTTTCTGGGTTTTATGTGTGGAGACTCTAGCTAAAATTGCAAAATTTTCTGGGCACTTTTGAGGGGTCAAATATAGGGTTGTTTCCAGTTGCAGCAATAGTTTACAGCAGGCAGGCCGCAACTTCTTCTAGGATATTTTCTAGCACTTGGAGCCATTGATTTGACACTTGGGTTTGGCCTTGCTTGTTGTAGCAAGCCCATGTTTCTCTTATCACAATTACTAACTCATAATTTATTATATTAATACAGTGGCTCAGAGTTTTTGCCCACATTTCAGTGTTTATTTGTGTATGGTTGTGCATGCTTAAATTTTATAGGTGTAGCTAGTTCTTTGCTTATATTATCTACTATATTTTTCGATTTGGAACATTACAATGGTATCAGAGCATGAGCTTGACCAATTGTGGGGAAGCTAACAAGATAATGGAGGTTTTGGCCATGCATTCAGAGTGACTGGTGAATCTATGGGCACTCGAATGACAGAACGGGGAGAGTACAAAGGGAATCATGGAGGAGTTAATGAGGTAGAACCAATAGTTGAGGAGGAAAAACCAATAGGTCCTAGAGATGATGCAACATATGATCGTGACGTTGAGACATACCTAGCAAGGAAGCCATGTGCATGCACAGTCCAACAAAACAATACCTGTGGCCAACCTAGCCAACCTACCATGCCTCACTTTCTGGATGAACCGTAGAAGGGTAGGGAACCTGAAATCTTTGTAGATTTGAGGAGATCCTTCGTAAGTTCGTGGTTAAGATTGATGGGTATGAGGCGTTCGACCCTAGGATCAGGAGGGCTTTCTTATTGGACGAGCATAGAGGAGGACAGATAGGGGATGGAGCCAAGAGGCGTTACTATTGGTGGAGACTGGGCCTCAGATGTCAGGAGCCTAAAGAGGAGGTTGAGAATGAGGACACACGGGACAGTGAGGAGCACATCGATATACTGAGTGTGGCGCAGGAGTCACCATTGTTGGAGACCTCTTTAATAGCACCAGTTGACATCTTGGTGTAGAGAGTGGAGACTACACCCATAGAGCCATTTGTTGATGAGGTATTGTCCCTAGATGAGGTGTTAGGAAACACAATGGTACCCATAACCACGACTAAGTTCCCTAACGGCAACCATCTTCAACAACAGGGAGAACATATAGAGGGACGTGAGCTAGTCAGGGAGGGGCAGTCCGTTACTCATGTTGAGCCCATAGTGGAGGAGGACAAGCAGTCATCTTTTGGGCTAGACATTGATTTAGAGCAGAGAGATACACAAACCATCAATGGAGTTGTAGTACTTCTAGACAACATCTCTCTTCAGGCCTATATAGGCAGTGCTTGCAGCATTTGCTATGCTACCTCTGCACAGTGGAGAGAGAGATGCAAAATTACCTTGACAAATTTTACATGTCAATCAGATCAATGAGATGCAGTGACACGAGTTACGCAGGGGGCAACATTCGCAGAAAGGGGGGTGAGTTCAGTGTATGGGAGTTTGTGCTCTCGATCCTTCCCTCGAGGTTGGATGGCGAGAGATTCTGAGTTGGCGCTCGATGGATTGGGCTAGGCATATGGGGTTGGTCATAGGCACGTTCAGGCATTAGGGATACTAGAGGCCCGAGTTAGCACTGGGATCCAGGTGGGACTACCTACCACTTACCAGGTAAGTAGATTGACTACAGCCTTGGTGGTATATTTGACCCAGCGGTCGAGCGCATGCTTTTGTTAGGGAGTCTCAGTTAGCGCCAGTGGTCGGTCAGTTTGTGTGGGGATTCCATGCGTCGTTTTGGTATGATGGTTGTACATGGTATCACAAGATGATCAACATACTTTGACAGGAGTTTGTTGAAGGAGGTGGCATTGGAAGGCCAACAGATAGTACCTTGTTTGGGGTCAGGGACTCTTTGGAGCGGTCACCAAGGAGCAGCGTGGTGGTGGCATCGCCACCGATACATAAGGGGATTCACCTCTTGTGTCTCTCAAGGAGGATATGGAGGTGAGGCCCACACATCAAAGGGTACGGTGATACGACAGTGGAGGTGGCGATACTGATAGGGAGTGGTTCAATACTTCCTATCTCAGTTTTAGATCCTAGCATCTAGTGGCATGCAGGAGCATGCAGCGTTGAGCAGTGCTTTGCAGGTGAGGACGTAGTTGCATGGCGGTGTGTTGTGGTGCGCGGGTTTATACCATGGAGTATGGGGAGGCATACCATTGGATGCAACTCGCCCCGCATGGATGGGGGCGCTGGTGAGCATATGGGGACATCCTATTCAACAAAGTTAGGTCTTCGATGGAGTTATCAACTAGACCGGGACAGAGAGAGGGGCATCCATGGGATTACCTCTCAATGTCCATGCAAACTCTTGGTCATACCCATTGGAAATTACATACTTTTCTCTCTCCAACATGGCTTATAGTTACTGAGGGTTGGGTTGCTGCCCCATGATGCCCTCAGGACAAGCAGCAAGGCATGGTAGGCTCACCCTAGACAATTGGATGAGACACAGTGTGTCATGGGCGAGAGGGAGACTCTCCAGTTGAGGCATTTGGTGGCTTCATGGGCTGATGGATACAGGCTTAGGGATGGCATGGGCTACTGTCGAGGGAGCATATCTTTTGCCCCTGGGCTCAGACTTGGGAAGGTGATCGCTAGGGAGCTACATGATACACTTTCAACAAGGCAAACTGAGGTGCTACATGAGCATGAGGGGCAATGGATGGTAGAGTTCGTTTACAAGAGGGTGTACAAACTCCAAGCAATGTCCTTCGAAAAGAAAAGTATGATGTTGAGATCATTAAGAGATTTCAGATGAAGAGCTATGAAGCTATGGCCATAACCTATGATCATCAATATGAATAAGACAGTGACTTCATATTCAAATTTGGTGGATCCCACATTGTATAGGAAACTAATAGATTGTTTGATGTATTTGGTCGACGCTAGGTCGGATATATGTTATGCAAGAAACACATTAATTCAATTCATGTTGGATCCAAGGCAATAGCATTGGGTGGAAGCAATGCTCAAATATCTTAACAACACAATGGAATATGGTTTGTGGTATCTTGGGCATGATCAAGTGAAGTTGCAGGGGTATACAGACTCCGATTAAGTAGGCATCACAACAGATAATAAGAGCACTTTCGGGTGTTTCTTTAATTTTGGATAAGTGATGATATATAGGTTCAGTAGGATGCATATTTATGTGAAACTCAATTCAACAGAGGCACAGGATATGGCAACAATTCCACTGAGTTGTGCAACCATTTGGCTTCACAAGTTACTTGCAAGGTTGTTTGATTAAGAGTTAGATCCTATGGTGATCCACTGTGATAATCAAAGTTGTATCAAACTCTTTGAGAATATAGTCTTCCATGACAAGTCCAAGCGCAAAGAAATCAAGTACCACTTCATTCAAGATAGGATTCAAAAGGGAGTTGTGAAGCTCAAGTATATTCCCATGGATCAACATGTTGTCGATATTCTAACCCAACCCTTCTTTGTAAAAGGGAACTTGAGGGCTTCATACTAACTTGGGTTGGAGCATAATTCCTTCCTCACTAAGATGGAGTGTTGATGTTCGTAGCTCGAACAAGAACTTCCGCACAAGTTTTTGTCAAAAGTGTCGAAATTCATTCGAGTCCTTTCTATTTTATAATTTACCTTATTAAAGTGAATATCATTTTAATTTTAAGTTATGAAAAGTATAATGAAATCTAATTTAATTACACTAGTGATTTGATAAATCTCCACAACTCATCTCTAGTGAGATTGGGATTTAATCTCAATTATTTATCTCAATGAGAGAGGGTTATGGAGACTTAGTCATCCACTGAAAATTTTAGATGCAATTTAATATAGAAGGAAAAGTCACACAATAATTGAGTTGCACAAAGAGACAGAGTTCACTAAGTGTGCAAGCCAAGAAGAAGATAGAAACAAAGAAGAAAAGGGAAATCAACTTCAACCAAATTTGTGGAGGTCATATGATGGATTTAGAAGGGGAAGTTTGACCCAATAGAGGGTCGTACCATCTCAACCAACATTTAGGGTGCAGGTTAAGTTTATCTTAGCGCCGTATAGGGGCCATATCACTACCAAGGATTTGATGTAGGTTTTCTTTTTTGGCGGGCAAAGTTTCCTGAATTGAGAAACCTTTGTAAGTTTTGAGAAAGTTAATGAAAACTAATTTGAAAGGCTATAAAATTTTGTTTGTCTATTTTTCTTGGATATATTTTTTAACACCTACTAGGGACCTATGATAACCCTCCCATACCCAAATTGGGTAACTTGTATATAGTCATAAGCTAGGAAGACATTTGAAGATGATACTTGTCTGAATTACTTTGATGGCTTTGACAATAAACATGGCCCATATTGATGCTTTTATGATTTTGTACCAACGATGTCGATATCACTTGATTCCTTGAGTATGTGCTACATGGTTCTTCCAAGTGCAACCAAGATCCCTTGAGGGAAGATATGATGCTTATCCAACACTTCAAAGATGATGTCCAACCACATTTGATGATGACGCAGAGCACTCTGACAAAGGATGTTAGGAAATTTTTAAGGGGCATTGACCTTAAGGTTGACTCAACATAGTTGATGAGAGCCTCCCTCAAACCCAATACCTTAGACTTTGATGATCTAGATTTGGACGATGTAATGTCACCAAATTAATTAATTTTGTTAAGAGTTTCCATTTTTGCAATTTTAGCATTTGGGAGATATTTTGACCCACAACTTAGGAGAATAGATAAATCAAAGGTAGATTTGATCTTTGGGTACAGAGAAGGGCCCACTTTAGAGGAGAAAAGGGGGAAATCATGGAGCTAGCAGAAGGTGGGGATACGCAGCGTTGGAGAGCTTGACTAGGAGAGAGGAGGAAAAAGGAAATTCGAAGGGTGGAGCCCACAAGGCAAGATAAGGGGCAGAAATTATAAATGGAAGATGGAGCACTCACCTAGGGACCTTTTGCTAATTTGAAAATTACACCATTTTTGCTCAAGTTGTTTAGATAGGTAAAAAATTGTTGTTCAGCACCAGATATTTCTAAGGGGAAATCTCACTCCTTCAGTGGACCTTGAGTGCCACGCTAGGGGAGCATTGTCATAATTCGTTAGAGCCTTTTAGGGGGAAATTGCTGGAGATTTGAGCTGCTCTTTGGAGCAATCTGGGCGCAGAAAAAGGGACCACGAGGCATTGACATTAAGGTTGACTCAACAAAGTTGATGAGAGCCTCCCTCAACCCCAATACCTTAGACTTTGATGATCTAGATTTGGATGTTGTAATGTCCCCAAATTAATTAATTTTGTTAAGAGTTTCCATTTTTGCAATTTTGGCATTTGGGAGATATTTTGGCCCACAACTTAGGAGAATGGATAAATCAAAGGAAGATTTCATTTTCGGGTAAAGAGAAGGAACCCATTTTAGAGAGAAAAAGGGGAAATCATGGAGCTAGTAGAAGGTGGGGATATGCACCCTTGAAGAGATTGACTAGGAGAGAGGAGGAGGAAAAAGGAAATTCGATGGGTGGAGCCCACAAGGCAAGATAAGGGGCAAAAATTATAAATGGAAGATGTAGCACTCACCTGGGGACCTTTTGCTAATTTGACAATTACACCATTGTTGCTCAAGTTGTTTAAATAGGTAACAAATTGTTGTTCAACAACAGAGATTTCTAACGGGAAATCTCACTCCTCCTGCGGTGGACCTTGAGTGCCACCCTAGGGGAGCATTGTCATAATTCCTTAGAGTCTTTTTCTGCGCCCAGAAGACCACGTGCTCTTGTAGAGAAGTATTCCAGTGGAGCTAGTTCCAAGTTTTGCAAGTCCAATCCTTGAGAAATTTTGTAGCAGATCTCAGGTGGATTTGTGGGCTAAAGGAGTGTTTATTGCTCAAGTTGAATTATTCTTCCTGGGGCCTGTGATGAAGGTCTTTTGGACTATGCAGTTCTTTGTGAGGTTGACTGTGTGGGAGACTTGGCTGAGGGATTTAGGTGTTGGATTGCAAGGAGGTGCCAGAAGACTTGTTGTGGGAATTTTATGAGCATTTTGCAGGGGTTGCAGATATGATTTCCTGTGGGACAAAATTTCTAGCTAGTGGAGGAGCTCATAGAAATTGGGGGTGATTTTGGGAGGTTGGAACTTAGACCAAACCGTTTCTAGGTTTTTATGGTACTCCAAACTCTAAGGTTGAGGGTTGTGTAGGAGTTAGCACACAAGTATGGCTTGTCGACTTGAAACCCAAGCTTGGGGTTTTGTACCCATCGATGTTGGGACCAAAACCATGGGGAAAATTGGACATGTGATAGATGGAGATGATAGAGGACGTTGAGATGAATCCAATGCAATGAAAATCATCGAATTCTTAGTTGTCCTTGTGGAGATATTAATTTTTGAAGTCAGAGTTTGGGCTTGGTTGAGGTCGGCCTATGTTTGGAGGCCTTACGAAAACTAGACAAGCCCTCTTGGATGTTTGATTGAAGCCCTCATGTTTGTATATAAATATGAGGTGAGTGAGGTCATTTTCAAGTACATCCTTAAGCATGAGAAAGAGTTCGCTTTAGGTGAGGAGATCTTTGATTTAGCTGCAGGCTTGGGTAGACTTCAAACGAAGGGAAACAAGGCTAGATTTTGGCATCCTTCATGACTATTTGGAGGCCAAGAAGATAAGACAGGAAAGCCAAGTTAGTTGATGCATTTCTAGACTCTTTTGGCAGTGCTTTAGGGCTTGCTTACCTCAAATTTGAGGGTCACAGAGGATATGAGGTGATTGCAGGTGGTCCGAGATTGAGATAGGTCATCTTCAAGAGGGTTGAGACCCTTGTTTTGGGAGCTAAACACTCAAATCTGTTGTGGAGACAAGGCCACGGTCTAGAGGTAAGGTTTTGGGGTTGTTTGTGCATGTTTTATTGGTGTATAGAATATTGCTCTGGGCCGCAAATGTATGGTGTTTACAACAGTGAGTTGGAGAGCTTATTGGATGGGTCAAGAGGCCTAGGGGTACTTTCCTAACTCAGCCACAGGAAACAAAGGCAGGTTGCAACCCGAACAGGGGTGTCTTCCATGAGTACTCGGACAATGCTATATTGTTGGTTAGTATAGGCTCGTTGTAGGGTACGTTGAGGAGGACCCTCATACGCTACAATAAATTTGGGTGCCTATTATTGAAAAACAGAAGGACCAAACTTTTGGGAGAAGGTCACACAAGTTTGGAGCAAGGGTTTAGGGTTGTTAAGTGTGCCCTAATTAGACTTGCAGGTGCACAAAACCCAAGGAAAGGAGGCAGTGGTAGTATGTTGTGGATGACTCAATGATGGTTGAATGTTAGAGGATGGTGTCTAAGGGTTGGACTGTTGGTGAAGTCTGTTAGCAGCCAAGAGGAAGGGTCTTCATAAGTGTTGGATGCCCTAACCAGGGGCAGATGCTACAGCAAGGATTGAACACCTCGAGGTCTAGTGGAGGGTAACGTGAGAGGATCTAAGTGTGGAGCCCTTTCTCCGGTGCCTCATTTGGATTAAGGGCTGCTAAGAGAGGTAGGTTGTTGGAGGTCATAGGTCTGATCAGCCAAAGGAGCAGTTTATTATATCCCATGTTCATTGTTGGAGAAGATACTTGCAGTAGTGATAGGTGGCAGCCCTATGTTAGTCTTCATTGGGGTGGTACAAGAAGATTCTAGTGGGTTAAAGTCCCTGAGTAGCTGAGGAGCAGCAGTGGGCAGTTGTGAGTTGTTCACAAACGGAGTTATAAACAACTCATAAGGTTCTAAGGCATAACCGTCCTATTTTAAGGTTCCTACAGCATAAGCCTAACGCTTGGCATGTCAAGCAAGAACATCTTTATCCTTGGTTCACCCAGGTATGCGACTTCCTTCCAGACTAGGATTAGACTTTGTGGCCCTCCAATCTTCCACTAGAAGGGACCTCGGCCCTTACCTTGAGATCTAAATTGTTGCGGCCTTTATCCAAGGCTACATTACCCACAAATCCTGCAAATATCTCTCCTCAAACTCGACTTCCTTCCATCCTAACTCGGTCCAATTAGGTCACAAGAAGTAGGACAATTCTCGTACTCCTCTCTCCTTGAGATTAGCACCAGTAGGATGCAACCAACCCAAATCTGATGCCCTTGATGGATCTTGGTCTGTTTAGAATCCCTCTCGACCCTCAACTAAGGCTCACTTCAGACTGCATCTTTGAGCTTCTTGTTAAAAATATGCAACTACGGTCAAATTCCACTTTGGACAACTCATTTGATGGGGATGATGATGGCATTGAATTTCTCTTTTAGAGAGGACCAAAAGACATCATATTCATTCATTACCTCTTGGGTTGAAGGTCTGGCAGAGACCAAGGTAGATTTTCCTTCGACTGCAAGCTTGGACAGACTCCAAACGAAGGGAAAGAAGGCTAGATTTTGGCATCCTTCATGACTATTTGGAGGCCAAGAAGATAAGATAGGAAGGCCGAGTTGGTTGATGCATTTCTGGACTGTTTACGCAGTGTTTTGGGGGTTGTCTACCTCAGATTTGAGCGCCACAGGGATCTAAGGTGATTTTTGGTAGTCCGAGATTGAGATAGGTCATCTTCAAGAGGGTTGAAACCCTTGTTTTGGGAGTAGAACACTCAAATCTATTGTGGAGACAAGGCCTCAGTCTAGAGGTAAGTTTTTGGGGTTGTTTGTGCATGTTTTATTGGTGTATAGAGTACTGCTCTACGCCGTAGATGTATGGTGTTTACAACAGTGAGTTGGAGAGCTTATTGGATGGGTCAAGAGGCCTAAGAGTACTCTTCTAGCTCAACCACAGTCAACAAAGGGAGGTTGCAACCCGAACAAGGGTGTCTTCCATTAGTATTGGGACAGTGATATATTGTTGTTTGGTATAGGCTTGTTGTAGGGTACATTGAGGAGAAGCCTCATACCCTACAACAAATTTGGGTGCCTATTATTGAAAAACAGAAGGACCAGACTTTTGGGAGAAGGTCACACAAGTTTGGAGCAAGGGTTGAGGGTTGTTACATGTGCCCTAGCTAGACTTGTAAGTGCACAAAACCCAAGGGAAGGAGGCAGTAGTAGTATGTTGTAGATGACTCAATGATGGTTGAATGTTATAGGATGGTGTCCAAGGGTTGGATTGTTGATGAAGTCTGTTAGCAGCCAAGAGGAAGGGTCTTCATAAGTGTTGGATGCCTTAACTAGGCACAGATGCTACAACAAGGAATGGACACCTCAAGGTCTAGTGGAGGGCAACGTGAGAGGATCCAAATGTGGAGACCTATGTGCAGTGCCTCGATAGATTAAGGGCTGCTAAGAGATGTAAGTTGTTGGAGATCATAGGTCTGATCAGCCAAAGGAGTAGTTTATTATAGCCCATGTTCATTGTTGGAGAGGAGACTTGCAGTAGTGATAGGTGACAGCCCTTCGTGCCCTTGTTAGTCTTCATTGGAGTAGCGCAAGAAGATTCTAGTGGGTTGAAGTCCCTGAGTAGCTGAGGAGCAACAATGGGCAGTTGTGAGTAGTTCACAAACAGAGTGATGAACAACTCAACAAGAGTCTCGATGTGTTGTACTTTTGATGGATTAAGGCACAACTAGTGAGCAAATTGGAAAGCCAGGTTTCAGTGGCCAAATGGACTTGGATCATTAATAGAGGTAGCGCTGCAAATCGGGAACTGAAGAACTGCGCAGGTACAAGGTATGACCGAGAGGAGTTGAGAGAGCACGCTACATCCAATTGGTCAAAGTATCTTGTTGAGAGTAGATTGGTTGTCGATGAACTGACACCAAGCCCCAGTTTGTGTATCTTGTACTAGTGGATGTATGAGGGCCATTATCCCTGGTAAGGGTGCCCTAGACTGTTGTATTATTCATGTTGATTAATATAACGAAGTTGGGTTATCGTACAAAATTATGTGAAACGTTGTGTATATTTTGTGCACTAGTAGATGTACTGTTGTTTATATTCCGCTATGCAAAGTAGCTTCGTTGTGATTCTTGGTTTGGTAGCATCAATGATCTAAGTTTTTATCCTAGACACTAGGGTCATGGAAAAATAAAATGGTATCAAAGCGTGTATGAGCTACTTTGAGGGACAGTGAATTAGAGTGTGCACAACAAAGCAACTCAGAGGGAGTTATGGGTGTCTAGATCATGGAGCAAAAGGTTCAGCTGAAGACATGGAGATGTGGTCTTGATTGGCTTGGCACCGAGATTGGTTGGGAGTTTTAGTGGATTGGTGGTGAACCTATGGAACAACAGTGTTCGTAGGGAAGGTTGTTGATCATGGACTTCCTTTGACCTGCCATGGATGGTTGGGAAAACTCGAGGATTGTTTTCACTTGGATGAGATCAGGATGATCGAGATTGCTTGATGTGATGGACCATAAATTGGCATGCTAGAGTCTTCATCACATCATGATATTGCATATCCGAGATTGGAGGGATTTTCATGAGTGGTATTTGATCCAGGAGGATAAGTGCTTGTAGGACTGAGCTAGTGGATATCGTGTAGTCCAAAGGGAGTCTAGCCTTAGAGGTAGGCAGAGGCACTACCAAGATTCCAGGGTTCATTCTATAGAGTATGTTGCAGTGATGGACGCCAGATCGGCTAGTGTCACCAAAGATGATATTGATAGAGACTTCCTAGTGTTGGAAGTACCTCCCTCGCTAAGAGGGAGTGTTGATTTTTGTAGCTTGGGAGGTACTCCAAACCCTAGGCTTCAGGGTTATGGAGGAGTTGGCACACAAGAATGGCTTGTGGGCTTGAAACCTAAGTTTGGGGTTATGTACCCATCGATGTTGGGGCCAAAACCATGGAGAAAATTGGACATGTGATGGACGGAGATGATAGAGGAAGTTGAGATGAATCAAACACAACAAATATCATCGAATTTTGAGTTGTCCTTGTCGAGATATTAATTTTTGAAGTTAGAGTTTGGGAATGGTTAAGGTCAACCTAATGTTTGGAGGCCTTATGACAACTAGACAAGCCCTCTTGGACGTTAATTGAAGCCCTCATGTGTCATTTCCTCATTTTTATTCTTCTTCATAGTACAGCCAAGGTGGATTTCCAGGATAGGGGATGGCCAAGTTAGTGGAGAAGGTTTATGTCATTAGGGGTCTCGATGGAGTTTTGAAGAGTTTTTATGGGATTTGATGGAAATTGCTTGGCATATTCCATCATCAACACAGTTTGCCTTTCGTTCCGTTGCATTCTGACAACTTTCAAAAATCAGCATTTTTATTGGGCAAAACTTAATTAATTATGCTCGAGGTGGCACTCTAGGGAGATTAATTAATGGCACACCTAAGTGTAATATCTCGTTGGAACTGGAACGAGAAGATCTACATGATAGGAGTTTTGGATGGTAGTTTCAGTGACTTAAGGAGACATGGTGGCCAATTTACCCTTTTCCCGCGTTAAAAATAATATTTTAATTAAAATAAAAGAGGGAAAAGTGCTCCATGATTAAGATAATAATAAAATAGAAGATTCTAGAGGGGTCCATCAGACTTATAAAAGGGGAGAACCTAGTTCTTTACTCCATTGATAGCCCCGAGACAAAAACCCTCAGCTAATTTAGTGAGATTGGGTGAGTACCCATCTCCCCTTGGTGAGTTCATCCAGAATTCACAACAGAGCTTAGCAGTGGTTGTTTGGTTCAGTTTTGGTGGAGGGCCCGTGCAGCATTGGAGGAGATCCTCCAGGCCAGTTCTATCTCAGTTATCTCAGCTATTTTTGTTATTCTAGCATGTAAAACCCTAGTTTATACATTATAATAAAAGCTAAGATTATTTCTGCTCATTGTATGATTGATTTGCATGCATTCTCTTGTTCTCTTTTACATAGCAATCTTTTCTTTATGGATGGAAAATTTATCTAAGGTATTTATGAGTTAAAATTTTGACAAAACCCCAAATTGTTCCATTTGGGACATTATAGTGTTATCAAAGCCTTAATCTTGGTTCAGCCTGCGGGTTTTCAATCTTCAGTTACAACTATTCTGATTCGAGGGTTATTTTGTCTATATGATGGAGGCATAGCTTTATTGCAGTTGACCTCGAGCTTATTTTGTACAATTGTCTCAGGTGTCGAAAGTGCCAATTTTTATGTTCAAAGGGTCGTGGCACATTATTTAATTTTAAAGGGGATCCAAAATTTTCTTCCAAAGATATATTTGCTGACACTTTTATTGAAAGTCGAGTTAAAATTGACGATGAAATTCCATTTGGTCGAATGTCAACCAGTTTACTTCATACGAGGAGAATTGGAAAAAAAAATTGTAAAGGGCAGCGTCAAATGCCTTTATCACAAGCATTAAGGACCAAATTTTTCTAAAAAACGCATTTTGATTTTCTTAAGGGGGGTCCATTACGGGCTTTGAACGCCATTAAATAGGTTTTTTTGGCCAAACTCCATTAAGGCCAAGTGTACGATTCAAGATGGACCAGAGCCAGAGCCGAGAATGCGGCCATATTGTCGCCCAGTGCACGAGTCAAACTTCATGGCACACAAAATAGAATTTGAGACCCGACTCATCGCATGTCCGTAATGGCTAGTGGCGGAGATCCCAAATTTTCTTGAGCGAGTTGAAGGGCCGCATTTGTTTTCCTGTGTGTGGCAGGTCATTCATAATTTTAGCAAAGACCGAGGCATAAGCCAGTCGTTGTTATGGTCACAATATTAATCCCACCATTTATTACATGCCATCAGGGAAAACTGATCTGTGTGCAGTTTATATTATGCACGTTGGACACTGATGCTATCTTCTAGCGCACGAAATAGAGATTTTTGGACGTTTGAGGAGATTGTTGTATTAGGCGTCGAGACTGAGATACCAGTCTTGTTGTGTGTTTAGTACCTATGCGTGAGAGCCAAGCCGGTGGGGGCAAAAGTATGTTGTAGCGTCTGAAAAAATTCCTGGGCGTATTTCTGATTATTGGTGCCTTCATGAGTAGGATCAAAAGTTCTTTTTAAGAGCTAAGATTATATTTGCGGCTGAGGTTTCTATGTAAATTCTCAGGCCGACATTTCTGAAAAAGTCGTCGTTTTCAATAGTCAAGGGTCATGGTCGAGAATTGGTCGCTATGGGCACCAAATGACAGTTTTGGATGTATCACAGAGGCCGAGTTCATGAAGGACTCTTTAGATTCACACATCAAAAATTACCAGGAGTTCAGTATTATAGTCGACGTCAACTTAAAGAAAATCGCGTTCCTATCTGCATTCGTCATTCTTCTCATTGGGACCAAGTTGTACATTGCCCAGATAGAGCGTTGAACCATCAAAGGGCCAGATTAATAAAAAGGCGAGTTGACAAAATTGTGGTGCAGCCGAATCATCTCCAGTGTGTTCCCTACGAATAATTGTCTGAGGAGATCAGCATCCACCTGTATATGTTTCAGACTGCAGAGGTATTGGAACATAAGTCAAATTGTTGTAGCAGCATAGAGCAACCATTCCTTGTGACCGATTTGCTGAGAAAGGCACCTCTGTACCAGGTTCTTCATATATCTGTATTGTGACTACTATTTCTATCTAAAGTCCTACTATTTTATCTCATATTTTTTTGGTTTGGCCTCTGTATATTGTGTGAATGAAATATTGTTGGCTAGAAACATTTTCTATGTGATTTCTTGTTATATTGACTACTCCTCTAAAATAAATACGATAAACTTCACCAACAGCAGTGTTCCTACCATTTGATTGACAAAAGTACCGGTGAAAAATTTCAATACAAACCCAGAAAGTTTGTTGAAATTTGAGAGTTGAAGGGAAGGAAGTGAACAAAATCATTGTTGGATATAAGAGAGTCCGTAGCTGCAATGCATAACGTTGCTATTATATTATCCCCTTAGCCTTGTATATGTTGTTGTTGGGGCATCAGCATAACTGTTGAATGATGAAGTATCTAAAGCGCCTCATGAATAAAAACAATAATGCTCTAGCAGACCACAATACAGACCAGAAAACAAAACTGAATAACAAACCTTTCTCAAGAGAGGCCTATGCCATTCTTCAAAAGGAACAACCAAGAGATTTGCAAAAGGAACCGAAGATGGGACCCAAAATATTTAAACTCGGTACAGATATGAAACACATGAAGGTCATGGTGAAAGCCCTTTTCAAATTAGATGAGTTGGATGTACCCCTTTCTGAAGTGAACCTGTCAGAAGGGAAAATATTGATTTGGGCGCTAAAACCAACTATACTTGCTCTCATGCAACCCCCACTTGAAATGCCTAACTTTGAAACTTTTACACACTAGAAAACACAATAATTAGATCATACACAAAACACACAATTTTATTTCCAAAACTAATTTCTTATCAGTCCTTTAATAAGGGTTCTAGGGCTCTTGTACCAAGGAAATATGCCCAAATGTAGACAAGGCACATCTCAATTTTCTTGGACTGACTGTCCTTCAAGCCCTCACTGCCCTACAAACAATGTTTATGTGACTGTCCTTTACAATAATTCACCACCTTGTTGCTGTCACTTTAGGATACTATTGTAGAACCAAGGAGTTTATCCAACCCTCTCAAATCCTTAGACCGCCTGCAAACTTCCTTCTATGCTGATCCATCCTGCTCAGGGTACCTCCTATAGCCCTCAAACCTCACATATGTCTCCTACAGGCCTCAACGAACCTCCCTATAGATACAGATAATACTTAACAGACCTACGACCTTTCCTTCTATTGTGGACTGATGTACGAACCTCTAAACAACAACCCCTGACCTTTCCTTTTGCTACAGGTTATTCTTGCCATAGGTTCAATCTGTTGCTCCTTTCTCAGCAAATCAGTGCCCCACTCAAACATCCATTATTCTCCACTCCATGGTTGACCTCAAGCCTCTACATTGGATTCTAATTTATGTCTTTAGAAGGCTGCAATACTAGGGGTCAAAATACCATGGGTCAATACCAAGGTTCTAGAAAAGACAATGGGTCTTAGCCCATACACTCGTAAAATTTCATCTTATGAGTGTTTCTCCCTCACAAACCTAGCACCAGGGGCACGTGAGAGTACCTCCCTGTGCTACCAAATTTCAACAAGGATGTCATGGGTATTTCCACTCCCTGATGCATAGGCCTCCCTCTTGTGAATGCACAGTTCATCCCTATGTTTTAGCGGTTAGCCACCATTTCTCTCTATCCTCCCCTTGTTAGTTGACTTTTAATCCAATCTTGGAGTTTAGCTGCTTATTTTTTTGTATGAACAAGTTATTTATCAGTTCTAACTATTTCTAAATCCACTTACTTCCATTTTGCTCCATTTTAGGCTATTTTTCTAATTTCTTGGTCTCCTAGTCTAATTTTGACTTACTTACCAACTAGGGAAACTGCTTTTGAGTGGAAGCTCTTGGAATCCCAATATAGTTTGAATTGTTTTTCCTCTTGGAGAGGTTGTATAATGAGGTTATGTATATAGATATGACATCAACAGTTGATCATCAAGTATTTACTATTCACCTAATGTGTCTTAATTCAAACTTTCTCTTTGGTTATTTAGTGATTTTTCTAGCAAATTTTCTCTCCTCTCTTGTTTTGCAAGTAGCTAGTCCAGTATTTTTTCACATCTAGATTTTGTATCTGTGATTAAAATCCTAGAAAATCAAGTACTTCATTTGTCATAAGTTCAGACATTATGCATCACAATGTCCAAAGAAGAAGAAGAAGGGCAAATGGACCAAAACTCAAATGACCAATTTTGCTGCAAAGTTTGAGAATGATTTCCCATTGGATTCTTGTTGTCTACAAACACAGTTCCAAGGAACATGTGATATGGGTACAATGGGGCATCTCATCATATAACATCAACTTTGCGGTTGTTTATGATTCTAACAAAGCAGGCTTTAGCAATACATGTGGAGCTGGGTGATGATGCCAAGTATTCAGTAGCTGGAGTTGGTTCGATCTTATTCCAAATCTAGTTATAGAGCTCTTTGGACTTAAAGGACATGTTGTTTTCTCTAGGGATCAAGAAGAATTTCCTTTTAGTTTCAGTCATGGAGGATAAGGTTCTTGCAGTGGAGATCAAGAAAGGGCAAGTATCTATTAGGCTGAAAGGATCTATCCCACACTTAAGTGATTGTTGTTAGAGAAGGTAATTTGTACAGGTTATAAGATGAGCCTATTCAAGCACCGGTTCAAGGGAGTGATAGCTTGTGCAAGTTGTGGCACTAGAGGATGGGGCACCTACATTATAGACCATTGTCCCTTCTGAGGGAGATGGTCACAGGTCTTCCAGATTTCAACATTGACCAATAAGGCATATACAAATGGTGAGCGCTTGGCAAGTACATCAATGTTTCTTTCCAAAGTAGCAAGCACAAGTTTGAGAAGATTTTGGCCTTGATTCATTTTGTAATGTCCCCAATTAAATTAATTTATTTCGATAAGAAGATTTTCCATTTTTGCAATTTGGGTGTTGGGGAATATTTTGGCATGTGAACTTAGGAAAAGTGGGTGGAGGGAGTCCCCATCAATTTTTGGAGAAATGGAGGTTGCCAACATTAGAGAAAAAGGAAAATTAAATTGGTAGTGGAATGTGGGGCCACCCAAAAGGGGGAATTCGAACCCCTTAGGAAAATCGAGCTAGGGAGGAGGTCAAATTGGTGGGGCCCACAAGGAGATAAAAAGGGCAGCAAAGATAAATAGAAGGAAGAGTCATCATTTTGGGGGCTTTTGACAAATTGAATTTTTGATTTAGAGTACTCTTGAGCTACTTAGCCAAGACTACTAGTGTTGCTTAGCACAAGGATATTTCCGAGCAAAAATCTCAGCGCTTTCTTTGATGGGCTTAGAGTGCCAACCTAGAAGAGAAATTAAGAACTTAGTCGGAAGAGATTTGTTGGAGTTTGTGGGTCATATCAGCTCTTGCTTCAGCTAGTTCGAACTTCCAGGAGGACACAGTAGCATAATTCTTTCCACTGAGTTGAGGGGCTTTCAAGGGGAGTTCTAGCCAGCGAATTTAGGAGAAATCTCCTTGAGGATGGACAAGAGCTTTTGGAGAATTTCAGGGTCGGAGGTCGCTGCTTCAAAGAGATCCAAATTCACCAATTTAGGGCTTGCGCAAAGGTATCACTAGGTAGAATTCATGGGGTAGAATCCACCTCATTTGTGTCGGGTTTGTGGAGGAATTTCACTCATATATTCCGGAAAAAAAAATTGCAGGGCAATCATATAACCAATCGAGGAAGGATTTGTGGCATATTCAGCAGTAGTAGATTGTGGAGGATGCAAATCTAGTCAAGGAGGTGTAGCACCAAATTTGGGTAATTCCAGGAGGTCGGAATTAGCCCAAATCATTTCCGAGTTTTCTTGGACTAGCCTTAAGGAATCTGCTCCTATTTTTGCAAAAAAATTGGAGTTTTGGTGCCCCAAAACAGTAGAATTATTTGGCAGCCAGTTAGGAGGAGTGAGCTTTAGTTTTGGCTCCCGGGTGGTTGGTAAAATTTGCCCAAACCCTTTCTTGGTTTTTCTGGGTTTTATGTGTAAAGACTCTAGCAAAAATTGCAAAATATTTTGGGCACTTTTGAGGGGTCAAATATAGGGTTGTTTCCAAATGCAGCAGTAGTTTACACAAGGCAAGGCACAACTTCTTCTGGGATATTTTCCAGCACTTGAAGCCATTGACTTGACACCTAGGTTTGGTCTTGCTTGTTGTAGCAAGCCCATGCTTCTCTTATCACAAATACTGACTCATAATTTATTATATTAATACAATGGCTCAGAGTTTTTGCCCACATTTCAGTGTTTATTTGTGTATGGTTGTGCATGCTTGAATTTTATAGTTGAAGCTAGTTCTTTGCTTATGTTATCTACTATATTTTTCCATTTGGAACGTTACAGTGGTATCGGAGCATGATCTTGACCAGTTGTGGGGAAGTTAACAAGATAATGGAGGTTTTGGCCACGCATTCAGAGTGACTGGTGAATTTATGGTCACTCCAATGACAGAACGGGGAGAGTACACCGGGGATCATGGAGGAGTTGATGAGGTAGAACCAACAATTGAGGAGGAAAAACCAATAGGTCCTAGAGATGATGCAACATATGATCGTGACGTTGAGACATACCCAACAAGAAAGCCATGTGCATGCATGTGCAGTCCAACAAAACAATACCCATGGCCAACCTAGCCAACCTACCATGCCTCATTTTCTGGATGAACCGGAGAAGGGCAAGGAACCTGACATCTTTGTAGATTTGAGGAGATCCTTCATGGTTAAGATTGATGGGTATGAGGCATTTGACCCTAGGATCGGGAGGGCTTTCTTATTGGAGGAGCATAGGGGAGGACAGATAGGGGATGGAGCCAAGAGGCGTTACTATTGGTGGAGTCTGGGCCTCAGATGTCAGGAGCCTGTGGAGGAGGTTGAGAATGAGGACACGCGGGATGGTGAGGAGCACACTGATATACTTAGTGTGGCACAGGAGTCATCATTGTTGGAGACCTCTTTAATAGCACCAGTTGACATCTTGGTGGAGAAAGTAGAGCCTACACCCATAAAGCCATTTGTTGATGAGGTATTGTCCCTAGATGAGGTGTTAGGAGACATAGTGGTACCCATAGCCACGACAAAGTTCCCTGGCGACAGCCACCTTCAACAACAGGGAGAACATATAGGGGGACGCGAGCTAGTCGTGGAGGGGCAGTCCATGACTCATGTTGAGCCCATGGTGCAGGAGGATAAGCAATCATCTTTTGGGCCAGACATTGATTTAAGGCAGATAGATGCACAGACCATCAACAGAGTTGTAGTACCTCTAGACAACATCTCTCTTCAGGCCTATATAGGTAGGGCTTGCAGCATTGCTATGCTACCTCTGCACAATGGAGAGAAAGATGCAAAATTACCCCGACAAATTTTACGTGTCGATCAGATCAGTGAGATGCAGTGACATGAGTTACACAGGGGGCAACATTCACAAAATGGGGGGTGAGTTTCATGTATGGGAGTTTGTGCTCTTGATCCTTCCCTTGAGGTTGGATGGTGAGAGGTTCTGAGTTGGTGCTCGATAGATTGAGCTAGGCATATGGGGTTGGTCATAGGTGCATTCAGGCATTGGGATCCAGGTGGGACTACCTACCACTTACCAAGTACGCAGATTGTCCACTGCCTTGGTGGTATATTTGACCTAGTAGTCGAGCGCATGCATTTGTTAGGGGAGTCTCAGTTAGCGCCAGTGGTCGGTCAGTTTTTGAGGGGATTCCATGGGTCGTTTTGGTATGATGGTTGTATATGGTATCATAGGATGATCAACATACTTTGACAGGAGTTTGTTGGAGGAGGTGGCATTGGCAGGCCAACGAATAGTACCTTGTTTGGGGTCAGGGACTCTTTGGAGTTAGTTGGGACTTAGCTGTCACCAGCGAGTAGCGCGGTGGTAGCATCGCCATCGATACATAAGGGGATTCACCTCTTGTGTCTCTCAGGGAGGATATGGAGGTGAGGCCCACACATCAAAGGGTACGGTGATACAACAGTGGATGTGGAAATACCGATAGGGAGTGGTTCAATACTTCCTATCTCATTTTTAGATCCTAGCATCTAGTGGCATGCAGGAGCATGCAGCGTTGAGAAGTGGTTTGTAGGTGAGCACGTAGTTGCATGGTGTGTTGTGGTGTGCGGGTTTATACCATGGAGTAGGGGGAGGCATACCATTGGATGCAACTCGCCCCGTATGGATGGGGGCACTTGTGAGCATCTAGGGACATCCTATTCAACAGAGTTAGGTCTTCGATGGAGTTATCAACTAGACCGAGACAAAGAGAGAGGCATCCATGGGATTACCTCTCGATGTCCATGCAGACTCTTGGTCAGACCCATTGGGACTTATATACTTGTCTCTCTCTAACATGGCTTATAGTTACTGAGGGTTGGGTTGACCCCATGATGCCCTCAGTACAAGCAGCAAGACATGGGAGGTTCACCCTAGGCAATTGGATGAGACACAGTGTGTCATGGGCAAGAGGGAGACTCTCCAGTTAAGGCATTTGGTGGGAGCATGGGATGATGGATACAGGCTTAGGGATGGCATGGGCTACTGCCGAGGGTGCATATGTTCCGCCCCTAGGCTAACACTTGGGGGGTTGATCGCTAGGGAGCTACATGATACACTGTCAACAAGGCAAATTGACGTGCTACATGAGCATAAGGGACAGTGGACGGTAGACTTCGTTTATAGGAGGGTGTACAGACTCCAGGCAGTGTCCTTCGATAAGGAAAGTATGTTGTTGAGATCATTAAGAGATTTCAGATGGAGGGCTACGAGGTTATGGCCATAGCCTGTGATCATCAATATGAATAAGACAATGACTTCATATTCAAAATTGGTGGATCCCACATTGTATAGGAAACTAATCGATTCATTGATGTATTTGGTCGACATTAGGCCGGATATATGTTCTGCAAGAAACACATTAATTCAATTCATGTTGGATCCAAGGCAGTAGCATTGGGTGGAAGCAAAAGATTTGCTCAAATATCTGAACAGCACAATGGAATATGGTTTGAGGTATCTTGGGCATGGTCAAGTGAAGTTGCAGGGGTATACAGACTCAGATTAAGTAGGCATCACAACAAACAAAAGAGCACTTCAAGGTATTTCTTTAATTTTGGATAAGTGATAATATATTGGTTTAGTAGGAAGCATATTCATGTGAAACTCAATTCAACAGAGGCACAACATATGGCAACAACTCCAGTTAGTTGTGCGGCCATTTGGCTTCACAAGTTACTCGCAAGGTTGTTTGATTAAGAGTTAGATCCTATGGTGATCTACTATGATAATCAAAGTTGTATCAAACTCTTTGAGAATATAGTCTTCCATGACGGTCCAAGCGCAAAGAAATCAAGTACCACTTCATTCAAGGTAGGATTCAAAAGGGAGTTGTGAAGCTCAAGTATATTCCCATGGATCAACATGTTGTTGATATTCCAACCCAACCCTACTTTGTAAAAGGAAATTTGAGGGCTTCATACTAACTTGGGTTGGAGAATAATTCCTTCCTCGCTAAGATGGAGTGTTGATGTTTGTAGCTCGAACAAGAACTTCCACACAAGATTTTTGTCAAAAGTTTCGAAATTCATTTGAGTCCTTTCTATTTTATAATTCACTTTATTAAAGTGAATATAATTTTAATTTTAAGCTATGAAAAGTATAATAAAATCTAATTTAATTACACTAGTGATCTGATAAATCTCCACAACTAATCTCTAGTGAGATTGGGATTTAATCTCAACTATTTATCTCAATGAGAGAGGATTATGGAGACTTAGTCATCCACTGAAAATTTTAAATGCAATTTAATATAGAAGGAAAAGTGACACAGTAGCTGAGTTGCACAAAGAGATAGAGTTCACTAATTGTGCAAGCCGAGAAGAAGATAGAAACAAAGAAGCAAAGGGAAATCAACTTCAACCAAATTTGTGGAGGTCATATGATATGGATTTAGAAGGGGAAGTTTGACCCAATAGAGGGTCATACCATCTCAACCAACATTTAGGGTGCAAGTTAAGTTTATCTTAGCGCCATATAGGGGCCATATCACTACCAAGTATTTGTTGTAGATTTTCTTTTTTGGCGAGCAAAGTTTCCTCAATTGAGAAACCTTTGTGAGTTTTGAGAAAGTTAATGAAAAACTAATTTGAAAGGCTGGAAAATTTTGTTTGTCTATTTTTCTTGGATATATTTTTTAACACCTACTAGGGACCTATGATAACCCTCCCATACCCAAATTGGGTAACTTGTATATAGTCATAAGCTAGGAAGACATTTGAAGATGATACTTGTCTGAATTACTTTGATGGCTTTTGAAAATTACACCATTGTTGCTCAAGTTGTGTAGCTAGGTAACAAATTGTTGTTCAGCACCAAAGATTTCTAAGGGGAAATCTCACTCCTCCTTCGGTGGACCTTGAGTGCCACCCTAGGGGAGCATCATCATATCCTTGGAGTCTTTTAGGGGCAGATTGCTAGAGATTCGAGCCGCTCTGAGAAGAAATCTAGGCGCAGAAAAAGGTACCACGTGCTCTTGTAGAGAGGTATTCCGTTGGAGCTAGTTCCAGGTTTTGCAAGTCCAATCCTTGGGAAATTTTGCAGCATATCTCAGGTGGATCTGTGCGCTAAAGGAGTGTTTATTGCTCATGTCGAATTATTCTTCCTGGGGCTTGTGCTTAAGATCTTTTGGACTATGCAGTTCTTTGTGAGGTTGATTGCGTGGGAGACTTGCCTGAGGGATTTAGGGGTTGGATTGCAAGGAGGTGTAAGAAGGCTTGTTGCAGGAATTTTCTGAGCATTTTGGAGGGGTTACAGATGTGATTTCCCGTGGGAAACATTTTCTATCCAGTGGAGGAGCTCATAGAAATTGGGGGTGATTTTGGGAGGTTGGAACTAGACCAAACCCGTTCTAGGTTTTTATTGTACTCCAAACCCTAAGGTTGAGGGTTGTGTAGGAGTTAGCACACAAGTATGGCTTGTGGGCTTGAAACCAAGCTTGGAGTTTTGTACCCATCGATGTTGGGACCAAAACCATGGGGAAAACTAGACATGTGATAGATGGAGATGATAGAGGACATTAAGATGAATCCAACCCAAGGAAAATCGTCGAATTCTGAGTTGTCCTTGTGGAGATATTAATTTTTGAAGTTAGAGTTTGGGCTTGGTTGAGGTCGGCCTAGTGTTAGACAAACCCTCTTGGATGTTTGATTGAATCCCTCATGTTTGTATATAGATATGAGGTGAGTGAGGTCATTTTTAAGTACATCCTTGGGCATGAGAAAGAGTTCGCTTTAGGTGAGGAGATCTTTGATTTAGCTGTTGTCTTGGGCAAACTCCAAACGAAGAGAAACGAGGCTAGATTTTGGCGTCCTTCATGACTATTTGGAGGCCAAAAAGATAAGATAGGTAGGCCAAGTTGGTTGATGCATTTCTGGACTCTTTTGGCAGTGTTTTGGGGCTTGTCTACCTCAGATTTGAGTGTCACAGAGGATATGAGGTGATTGCAGGTGGTCCGACAATGAGATAGGTCATCTTCAAGAGGGTTCAGACCCTTGTTTTGGGAGAAGAACACTCAAATCTGTTGTGGAGACAAGGCCGCAGTATAGAGGTAAGGTTTTGGGGTTGTTTGTGCATGTTTTATTGGTGTATAGAGTATTGTTTTGGGCCGCAGATGTATGGTGTTTATAACAGTGAGTTGGAGAGCTTATTGGATGGGTCGAGACGCCTAGGAGTACTCTCCTAACTCAGCCACAGGAAACAAAGGGAGGTTGCAACCCGAACAGGGGTGTCTTCCATGAGTATTGGGACAATGTTATATTGTTGGTTGGTATAGGGTCGTTGTAGGGTACGTTGCGGAGGAGCCTCATACCCTACAACAGATTTAGGTGCCTATTATTGAAAAACAGAAGGACCAGACTTTTGGGAGAAGGTCACACAAGTTTGGAGCAAGGGTTGAGGGTTGTTAGTGTGCCCTAACTAGACTTGCAGGTGCACAAAACCCAAGGCAAGTAGGCATTAGTAGTATGTTGTAGATGACTCAATGATGGTTGAATGTTAAAGGATGGTGTCCAAGGGTTGGACTGTTGGTGAAGTCTGTTAGCAGCCAAGAGGAAGGTTCTTCATAGGTGTTGGATGCCCTAACCAAGGGCAGATTCTATAGCAAGGATTGGACACCTCGAGGTCTGGTGGAGGGCAGCGTGAGAGGATCCAAGTGTGGAGCCCTATGTGCAGTGCCTCGATGGATTAAGGGCTGCTAAGAGAGGTAGGTTGTTGGAGCTCATAGGTCTGATTAGCCAAAGGAGCAGTTTATTATAGCCCATGTTCATTATTGGAGAATATACTTGCAGTAGTAATAGGTGGCAGCCTTATGTCAGTCTTCATTGGGGTAGCGCAAGGAGATTCTAGTGGGTTGAAGTCCTTGAGTAGTTGAGGAGCAACAGTGGACAGTTGTGAGTTGTTCACAAACGGAGTCATGAACAACTCATAAGGTTCTGACGCATAACCGTCCTATTTTAAGGTTCGTACAGCATAAGCCTAACCCTTGGCATGCCAAGTATGTGGCTTTCCTTCCAGACTCGGTTAGGCCTTGCGGCGCTGCAATGTTCACTAAGGTATGTGGCTTTCCTTCCAGACTAGGATTAGGCCTTGCGGCCCTCCAATCTTCCACTAGAAGGGACCCTCGGCCCTTACCTTGAGATCTGAAATGTTGTGGCCTTTATCCAGGGCTATGTTGCCCACAAATCCTGCACATATCTCTCCTCAAACTCAACTTCCTTCCATCCTAACTCGGTCCAATTAGGTCACAAGAAATAGGACAATTCTCGTACTCCTCTCCTTGATGCGGCCAACCCAAATCTGATGCCCTTGATGAATCTTGGTCTGTCTAGAATCCATCTCGGCCCTCAATTAAGGCTCACTTCAGACTACATCTTTGAGGTTGTTGTTAAAAATATGCAACTACGGTCAAATTCCACTTTGGACAACTCATTTGATGGAGATGATGATAGCATTGAATTTCTCTTTTCGAGAAGGGCCCACTTTAGACGGAAAAGGGGGAAACATGGATCTAGTAGAGGGTGGGGATATGCATCATGGGTGAGCTCGACTAGGAGAGAGGAGGAAAAAGAAAACTCAATGGGTGGAGCCCAGAAGGCAAGACAAGGGGCAGAAATTATAAATGGAAGATGTAGCACTCACTTGGGGAGATTTTGCTAATTTGACAATTACACCATTGTTGCTCAAGTTGTTTAGCTAGGTCACAAAGAGTTGTTCAACACCAGAGGTTTCTAAGGGGAAATCTCACTCATTCAATCGACCTTGAGTTCCACCTTAGGGGAGCATTGTCATAATTCCTTAGAGTCTTTTAGGGGTAGATTGCTGGAGATTTGAGCTGCACTGTCGAGCAATCTAGGCGTAGAAAAAGGGACCTCATGCTCTTGTAGAAAGGTATTCCGATGGAGCTAGTTCCAGGTTTTGCAAGTCCAATCCTTGGGAAATTTTGCAACAGATCTCAGGTGGATTTGTGGGCCAAAGTAGTGTTTATTGCTCAGGTCGAATTATTCTTTCTAGGGCCTATGCTGAAGGTCTTCTGGACTACGCAGTTCTTTGTGACGTTGATTGTGTGGGAGACTTGGCTAAGGGATTTAGGGGCAGGACTGCAAGGAGGTGTAAGAAGACTTGTTGGAGGAATTTTCTGAGCATTTTGGAGGGGTTGCAGATGTGATTTCCCGTGGGACAAATTTTCTAGCCAGTGGAGGAGCTCATAGAAATTGGGACTGATTTTGGGAGGTTGGAACTAGACCATACCCTTTCTATGTTTTTATGGTACTCCAAACCCTAAGGTTGAGGGTTGTGTAGGAGTTGGCACACAAGTATGGCTTGTGGGCTTGAAACCCAAGCTTGGGGTTTTGTACCCATCGATGTTGGGGCCAAAACCGTGGGGAAAATTGGACATGTGATATATGGAGATGATAGAGGAAGTTGAGATGAATCCAACACAATGAAAATCATCGAATTCTGAGTTGTCTTTGTGGAGATATTAATTTTTGAAGTTAGAGTTAGGGCTTGGTTGAGGTCGGCCTAGTGTTTGGAGGCCTTACAACAACTAGACAAGCCCTCTTGGATGTTTGATTGAAGCCCTCATGTTTGTATATAAATATGAGGTGAGTGAGGTCATTTTTAAGTACATCCTTTTGCATGAGAAAGAGCTCGATTTAGGTGAGGAGATCTTTGATTTACATGCAGGCTTGGGCAGACTCCAAGAGTCCAAACAAAGGGAAAGGAGGCTAGATTTTGGCATCCTTCATGACTATTTGGAGGCCAAGAAGATAAGATAGGCAGGCCATGTTGGTTGACGCATTTCTGGACTGTTTTTCCAGTGTTTTGGGGCTTGTCTACCTCAGATTTGAGGGTCATAGAGAATCTGAGGTGATTGCAGGTGGTCCGAAATTGAGATAGGTCAACTTCAAGAGGGTTGAAACCCTTGTTTTGGGAGCAGAACGCTCAAATATGTTGTGGAGACAAGGCCTTATTCTAGATGTAAGGTTTTGGGGTTGTTTGTTCATCTTTTATTGGTGTATAGAGTACTGCTCTAGTCCATAGATGTATGGTGTTTACAACAATGAGTCGGAGAGCTTATTGGATGGGTCAAGAGGCCTAGGAGTACTCTCTTAACTCAGCCATAAGCAACAAAATGAGGTTGCAACCCGAATAGGGGTGGCTTCCATCAGTATTGGGACAGTGTTATATTGTTGGTTGATATAGGCTCATTGTAGGGTACATTGAGGAGGAGCCTCATACCCTACAACAGATTTGGGTGCCTATTATTGAAAAACAAGAGGACCAGACTTTTGGGAGAAGGTCACACAAGTTTGGAGCAAGGGTTGAGGGTTGTTAAGTGTGCCCTAACTAGACTTGCAGGTGCACAAAACCCAAGGGAAGGAGGCAGTGGTAGTATGTTGTAGATGACTCAATGATGGTTGAATGTTAGAGGATGGGTGTCCAAGTGTTGGACTGTTGGTTAAGTCTGTTAGTAGCAAAGAGGAAGGGTCTTCATAAGTGTTGGATTCCCTAACCAGGCGTAGATGCTACAGCAAGGATTGGACACCTCGAGGTCTAGCGGAGGGCAGCGTGAGAGGATCCAAGTGTGGAGCTCTATGTGCAGTGCCTCAATGGATTAAGGGCTACTAAGAGAGGTAGGTTGTTGGAGCTCATAGGTCTAATCAACCAAAGGAGTAGTTTATTATAGCCCATGGTCATTGTTGGAGAAGAGACTTGCAGTAGTGATAAGTGGCAGCCCTTCATGCCCTTGTTAGACTTCATTAGAGTAGCGCAAGAAGATTCTAGTGGGTTGAAGTCCTGACTAACTAAGGAGCAACAGTGGGAAGTTGTGAGTTGTTCACAAATGGAGTTATGAACAACTCAACAAGAGCCTCGATGTGTTGTACCCTTGATGGACTAAGGCACAACTAGTGAGCAAATTGGATAGCCGAGGTTCAGTGGCCAAATGGACTTGGATCATTGATAGAGGTAGTGCTGCAAATCAGGAACTGAAGGACTTTGTAGGTACAGGGTATGACTGAGAGAAGTTCAGAGAGCTCGCTACATCCAGCTGGTCAAAATATATTGTTGAGAGTAGATTGGTTGTCAATGAACTAACACCGAGCCCCAATTTGTGTATCTTGTACTAGTAGATGTATGAGGGCCATTATCCCTGGTACGGGTGCCCTAGACTGTTGTATTATTCAGGTTGATTAATATAACGAAATTGGGTTATTGTACAAAATTGTGTGGAACGTTGTATATATTTTGTACACTAGTAGATTTACTGTTGTTTATATTCCGCTGTGCAAAGTAGCTTCATTGTGATTCTTGGTTTGGTAGCATCAATGATCTAAGATTCTATCCTAGACACCCCGGTCATGGAAAAACAAAATGGTATCAAAGCATGTATGAGCTACTTTGAGGGACATTGAATCAGAGTGTGCACAACGAAGCATCTCAGAGGGAGTTATGGGTGTCTAGATCATGGAGCAGATGGTTTAGCTGAAGACATGGAGATGTGGTCTTGATTGGCTTGGCACCGAGATTGGTTGGCAGTTTTAGTGGATTGGTGGTGAACACAAGGAACAATAGTTTTTCGTAGGGAAGGTTGTTGATCATGGACTTCCTTTGACTTGCCATGGATGGGTGGGACAACTCGAGGATTGTTTTCGCTTGGATGAGATCAGGATGATCGAGATTTCTTCATGCAATGGACCACAGATTGGTATGCTAGAGTCTTCATCAGATCATGATATTGCATATACGAGATTGGACGGATTTTCATGAGTGGTATTTGATCCAGGAGGATGAGTGCTTGCAGGACTGAGACAGTGGATATCGTGTAGGCTCAAGAGGGAGTCTAGCCTTATAGGGAGCATCCCTATGGAGGTTTGGGATCTTCAGGTTTAGATGTAATGAGGCAGAGGCACTACCAAGATTGTGGGGTTCATTCTATAGAGTATGCTGCAGTGATGGATGCCAGATCAGCTAGTGTCACCAGAGATGATGTTGATAGAGAATCCTAGTGTTAGAAGTACCTCCCTCGCTAAGAGGGAGTGTTGTTTTTTGTAGCTTGGGAGGTACTCCAAACCCTAGGCTTGAGTGTTATGGAGAAGTTGGCACATAAGCATGGCCTATGGGCTTGAAACCCAAGCTTGGGGTTATGTACCCATCGATGTCGTGGCCAAAACCATGGAGAAAATTGGACATGTGATCGCTAGAGATGATAGAGGACGTTGAGACGAATCAAACGCAATGAAAATCATCGAATTCTAAGTTGTCCTTGTGGAGATATTAATTTTTGAAGTTAGAGTTTGGGATTGGTTAAGGTCGACCTAATGTTTTGAGGCCTTGCGACGTTAATTGAAGCCCTCATGTGTCATGTCCCCATTTTTATTCTTCTTCATAGTATAGCCAGGGTGGATTTCCAGGATAGGGGATGACCAGGTCAATGGAGAAGGTTTATGTCATTAGGGGTCCCGATGGAGTTTTGAGGAGTTTTTATGGGATTTGATGGCATTCGCTTGGCATATTCCATCATCAGCACAGTTTGCCTTTCATTCCATTGCATTCCGACAACTTCCAAAAATCAACACTTTTATTGGCCAAAACTTAATTAATTATGCTCGAGGTGGCATTCCAAAGAGATTAATTAATGGCACACTTTAGTGTAATAGCACGTTGGAACTGGAACGAGAAGATCTACATGATGGGACTTTTGGATGGCATTTTTAGTGACCTGAGGAGACATGGTGGCCAATTTACCCTTTTCCCGCATTAAAAAGAACATTTTAATTAAAATAAAAGAGGGAAAAGTGCTCCATGATTAAGATAATAATAAAATAGAAGATTCTAGAGGGGTCCATCAGATCTATAATAGAGGAGGAGGAGGCCACTGGAGAACATCTTGGATTGTGATATTGTTTCTTGTATGAGAGGTTGAGAACCCGGTTCTCTACTCCATTGGTAGCTCTAGGACAGAAACCCTCGGGTGATTTAGTGAGATTGGGCTAGTACCCATCTCCCCTTGGTGAGTTCATCCAAAATTCACAAGAGAGCTTAGCAGTGGCAATTTGGTTCAGTTTCGGTGGAGGGCCCGTGCAGCATTGGAGCAAATCCTTAAGGCCAGTTCTATCTCAACTATTTTTGTTATTCCAGCATGTAAAACCCTAGTTTATACATTATAATAAAAGCTGAGATTATTTCTGCTCATTGTATGATTAATTTGCATGCATTCTCTTGTTCTATTTTACATGGCAATCTTTTTTTATGAATGAAAAATTTATCTGAGGTATTTATGAGTTAAAATTTTGAGAAAACCCCAAATTGTTCCATTTGAGACATTACAGTGTTATCAAATCCTTAATCTTGGCTCAGCCTGCGACTTTTCAATCTTTAGTTGCAGCTATTCTTATTTGTGGGTTATTTTGTCTATACGTTGGAGGCATAGCTTTATTGCAATTTTTGACGTTGAGTTTATTTTGTACAATTGCCTGAGGTGTCGAAAGTGCCAATTTTTATGTTCAAAGGGTTGTGGCACATTATTTAATTTTAAAGGGGATCCAAAATTTTATTCCAAAGATATATTGGCCGACACTTTGATTGGAAGCCGAGTTAAAATTAACAACAAAATTCCATTTGGTTGAGTGTTAACCAATTTACTTTGTATGAGGTTAATTGGAAAAAAAAAATTAGTAAAGGGCCGTGTCAAATTCCTTTATCATGGGCGTTAAGGACCAATTTTTTCTAAAAAAGGCATTTTGATTATTTTAAGGGGGTTCCATTACAAGCTTTGAACGCCATTAAATAGATTTTTTTGGCCAAACTCCATTAAGGCCAAGTATACGATTCAAGCTAGACCAGAGCCAAAGCCAAGAACGTGGACATACTGTCGCCCAATGCACGAGTCAAACTTCATGGCACACAGAAGAGAATCTGAGACCGGACTCATCGCATGTCCGTAACGGCTAGTGGCGGAGATCCCAAATTATCTTGAGCGAGTTGAAGGGCCGCATTTGTTTTCCTGTGTGTGGAAGGTCATTCATAATTTTAGCAGAGACCAAGGCATGAGCCAGTCGTTGTTATGGTCACAATATTAATCCCACCATTTATTATGTGCCATCGAGGAACGTTGATCTGCGTGGAGTTTATATTATGTACGTTGGACAATGATGTGATCTTCTAGCACAAAAAATAGAGATTTCTAGACGTTTGAGGAGATTGTTGTATTAGGCATCGAGACTGAGATACCAGTGTTGATGTGTGTTAGTACCTATGCGTGAGAGCTAGGCCAGTGGGGACAGAAGTATGTTGTAGTGTCTGAAAAAATTCCTGGGCGTATTTCTAATTGTTGGTGCCTTCATGAGCAGGATCAAAAGTTCTTTTTAATAGCTAAGATTATATTTGCGGTTGAGGTTTCGATGTAAGTTCTCGGGCCAACATTTCTGAAGCAGCTGCCATTTTCAATAGTCAAGGGTCATGGTCAGAAATTGGTCGCTGCAGGCACCAAATGACAATTTTGGACGGATCACGGAGGCCGAGTTCATGAAGGACTCTTCAGATTCACACGTCAAAAATTACCAAGTTCAATATTAGAGTCAACGTCAACTTAAAGAAAATCACGTCCCTATTTGCATTCGTTGTTCTTCTCATTGAGACCAAGTTGTACATTGCCTAGATAGAGCGCTGCGACATCGAAGGGCCAGATTAATTAAAAGGCGAGTTGACAGAATTGTGATGGAGGCGAATCATCTCCAGTGTGTTCCCTATGAATAATTGTTCGAGGAGATCGGCATCCACCTGTATGTTTTAGATTGCAGAGGTATTGGAACATAAGTCAAATTGAAGTAACAGCATAGAGCAACCATTCCCTTTGACTGATTTGCTGAGAAAGGCACCTCCTTACCAAGTTCTTCATATATCTGTACTGTGACTATTATTCCTATCTGAAGTCCCACTATTTTATCTTATATTTTCTTGGATTGGTCTCTGTATATTGTGTGAATGAAATATTGTTGGATAGAAGCATTTTCTGTGTGATTTCTTTTTATATTGACTACTCCTCTAAAAGAAATACGATAAACTTCACCAATAGCGGTGTTCCTACCATTTGATTGACAAAAGTACCGGTGAAAAATTTCAATATAAACCCAGAAAGTTTGTTGAAATTTGAGAGTTGAAGGGAAGGAAGTGAACAAAATCAATGTTGGATATAAGAGAGTCCGTAGCTGCAATGCATAACATTGTTATCATATTATCCCCTTAGCCTTGTATATGTTGTTGTTGGGGCATCAACATAACTATTGAATGACAAAGTATTTTAAGCGCCTCATGAATCAACACAATAGTGCCCTAGCAGACCACAATACAGACCAAAAAACAAAATTGAACAACAAACCTTTCTCAAGAGAGGCCTATGCCATTCTTCAGAAGGAACAACCAAGAGATTTGTAGAAGGAACCAAAGATGGGACACAAAATATTTAAACTTGGGACAGATCTGAAACACATGAAGGTCACAGTGAAAGCCCTTTTCAAATTAGATGAGTTGGATGCACCCCTTTCTGAAGTGAACCCGTTAGAAGGGAAAATAATGATTTGGGCGCTAAAACCAGCTATGCATACAACCAGCTATGCAAATTAGATGATTTGCTCTCATACAACCCAAGCTCTTGGAGGAACCTTGTGAAGGGGTCAAACTTCGAGTTGCAATTTGTCTCAGTAACATCATGAGACTAACTGCCCCTATAGCTCCTTACAATGATGATGTTATGAGGAGAGTTTTCAAGCTGATGGTAGATACTTTCAAGGACTTTGACAACAGTGCAGATTCTGCCTTTGTGAAGAAGCCTCAAATTTTAGAAGTTACGGCCATGACTAGGACTTATGAGATCATGTTTGATCTGGAGTGTGACGGTTTGATCTTACAGATTTTCAATGCTCCTTCAGCTTTAGGAAACATCATTTGGACACAGTCGTAGCACACATGCAGTCCATCCTGTCTTCATGTATGAGAGGCCGTGATACCATTTGTCGGGAGTTGCAGCCTTGATTGTTGTCTGTTTGGAGGAGAGAGAAGTTGGTCTCACCTGTTGCTTATGGTCTAGCTGAGAGGTTGATTGAGTAGAACATTGGACTGTTCAAGAGACAATTGACCAGGGAGGAGCAGCGCAGGTTTGGGGGCTCATGCAACAATAGTGAGATGAGGAGGAAGGGACTTTGCTTCATCTGCAAAGGACCTTGGGCACCTGACCACTCATGCTTGAGTTACATTGAGGAAATGACAACGGTAAAGCAGGAAGATATTCTTTATGTCTGTCAAGATGAGGACTCTTCGTTGGACGAGTCCATGGGTTCATACAATGATACCTTAGAGGAGCACGAGCATTCATACGTAGTTGATGACAATAGCCCATATATGCATTCATGTATGGTAGAGGAGATGACAAGCAACTGACCGTTCCCATGAGGTAAGGAGATCCGGGAGCAGATGAGCAACTGATGATTCAACATAGAGAGCACATAGAGGAGCATGATTCATGTAGAGTCATTAACTGCAGGCCAGATTCATATGACGAGCATTCAGTGGGTCCTAAGAGAGACATTCAGGATGATAAGTCACTAGTGGTGATTCAACATGAGCAGCGTATGGTGGATCTTGAGTCAGCTAAGGAGGATGATGTGCACAAGATGCATGACGAGCCTTTTTGGAAGAGCCAGTTGGAGATTCATATTGAACCTGTGATCAGCCAACCTTGGGGTCAATAGTTGATGAGGAGTAGACAGATGTATAGACAGCTGGCAGGGTGACGATGTTCGCTGACACTTGTCCTCAGGAGATGCTGGAGTATGACAGGACAGTTTGGCAAGAGATTGGTGAATAGGAAGAGCGTGGAGTTTCCTAGCAGGCGAGGGAGATGGCAATGAATCCATCTTTGGGTTTACCCATTGATGAGGTGCAAATAGGTGTGTGGCAGCGACCCGAGCTGCAACATTTTTAGGCAGCAACCCTCTCCAGGAGTACATAAACAAGGCTTGCAGCACAGTTTCACTACTTGTCCCATTACATACAAGGAGAGAGGCAGGACTTTCTCGATGGATATTGCTGGACAACCAGATAGGTCGGCATGAGTTGAGCATGGACCAACATCAGCATAGTAGACTTGTTCCTTACACATGAGTGCATGACTTAGATTGGCAAGAGATCATGAGTTGGTATCCTATTGATGAAGTATCATTCTTAGTCGAGTGCAGTGTACTGCAAGAGCCCTTAGAGGTGGGGGATATTACATGCTACAGTCGGCAACAGAATGTGGGTTGGCCACTCATCAGTATTTCAACGCAGCATTAGTATGGTGAGACTGACCTTCGGGTATGCCAAGGATTGGATTGGAGAGAGGTGATGAGCTAGTACACAGTTGGTAGGGCAACATTCACAGCCGGAGCTATAGCACAGCAGGAGCCATGTAGCATTAACGCTCCTTCTTGGTGGCATTGGGATCCAGCTGGATCTACTGGCAGCAGGTTGAGTTAGAGATGGACATGGGACCCAGGTATCGGAGGATCCAGTCATGTTTCAATAGCTTGGAGACGTGATGTGGACCAGTGGTTCATATGGGATCCGAGCATTGGATCTGAGTGGCATTAGGCCACCAGATTGGTCCACGGATTTGGATTGCTTGAGGGTAAGCAATCTTGGAGCAAGAAGACGATCATGTCCTCATTTTTATTCTTCTTCATAGTACAACCAGGGTGGATTTCCAGGACAGGGGATGTCTAGGTCAGTGGAGCAGGGTTATGTCAACAGGGGTCCTGATGGAGTTTTGAGAAGTTTTTATAGGATTTGATGAAATTTGCTTGGCATATTCCATCATCAGAATAGTTTTCCTTTCGTTCTATTGCATTCCGACAACTTTCAAAAATCAGCATTTTTATTGGGCATAACTTAATTAATTATGTTCGAGGTGGCATTCTAGGGAGATTAATTGATGACACAACTCAATATAATAGCTCATTGGAACCGGAATGAGAATATCTACATGATGGGACTTTTGGATGGGAGTTTCAGTGACCTGAGGAAACATGGTGGCCAATTTACCCTTTTCTCAAATTAAAAAGAATATTTTAATTAAAATAAAAGAGGGAAAAGTGCTCCATGATTAAGATAATAATAAAATAGAAGATTCTAGAGGGGTCCACCAGATCTATAAAAGAGGAGGAAGAGGTCATTGGAGGACATCTTGGATTTTCATATTGTTTCTTGTATGAGAGGTTGAGAACCCAATTCTCTACTCCATTGGTAGCCACAAGACGGAAACCCTCAAGTGATTTAGTGAGATTGAGCGAGTACCCATCTCCAATTGGTGAGTTCATCCAAAATTCACAGGAGAGCTTAGCAGTGGCAATTTGGTTTAGTTTCGGTGGAGGGCCCGTGCAGCATTGGAACAGATCCTTGAGGTCAGTTCTATCTCAGTTATCTCAGCTATTTTTGTTATTCCAGCATGTAAAACCCTAGTTTATACAGTATAATAAAAGTTGAGATTATTTCTTCTCATTGTATGATTGATTTGAATGCATTCTCTTGTTGTATTTTACATGGCAATCTTTTGTTTATGAATGTAAAATTTATCTGAAGTATTTATGAGTTGAAATTTGAGAAAACCCCAAATTATTCCATTTGGGACATTATATCATGTTTGGATATAAATATGAGGTGAGTGAGGTCATTTTTAAGTACATCCTTGGGCATGCGAAGGATCTTTCTTTAGGTGAGGAGATCTTTGATTTAGCCGCGGGCCTGGGCAGACTCCAAACAAAGGGAAAGTAGGCTAGATTTTGGCATCCTTCATGATTGTTTGGAGGCCGAGAAGATAAGATAGGCAAGCTGAGTGGGTTGATGCATTTCTAGACTATTTTGGCAGTGTTTTGGGGCTTGTCTACCTAATATTTGAGGGTCACAGAGGTTCTGAGGTAATTGTAGGTGGTATGAGCTTGAGATAGGGCATCTTCAAAAGAACCAAGACCCTTGTTTTGGGAGCAGAACACTTAGATTTGCTGTGGAGACAAGACCACAGTCTAGAGGTAATGTTTTGGGGTTGTTTGTGCATGTTTTATTGGTGTATAAAGTATTGTTATGGGCCATAGATGTATGGTGTTTACAAGAATTAGTTGGAGGGCTTGTTGGATAGGTCGAGAGGCGTAGGAGTACTCTCCTAACTCAGTCGCATTCAATAAAGGGAGGCCGCAACCAGAACAAGGGTGTATTCCAAGAGCATTAGGACAATGTTATATTGTTGGTTGGCACAGGCTAGCTGTAGGGAGTACATTGAGGAGGAGCCTCATACCCTACAGAAAATTTGGGTGCCTATTATTGAACAACAAAAGGACCAGACTTTTGGGAGAAGGTCACACAAGTTTGGATCAAGGGTTGAGGGTTGTTAAGTGTACCCTAACCAAAATTGCAGGTGCACAGAACCCAAGGCAAGGAGGCAGCAATAGTATGTTGTAGATGACTCCTTGATGATGGTTGAATGCTAGAGGATGGTTGTCCAAGGGTTGGACTATTGGTGAAGCCTGTTAGGAACCAAGATGAAGGGTCTTCATAAGCGTTGGATGCCCTAACCAGGGGCAGATGCTACAACAAGGATTGGACACCTCAAGGTCTGGTGGAGGGCAGCATGAGAGGATCCAAGTGTGGAGCCCTATGTATAGTGCCTTGATGGATTTGGGCCTGCTAGGAGAGGCAGGTTGTTGGAGCTCATATGTCTAATCATCCAGAGAAGCAGTTTGTTATAGCCCACGTTCAATGTTGGAGAAGAGACTTACAGTAGTGATAGGTGGCAGCCCTTCGTGCCCAGTCTTCATTGAAGCAACACAAGAAGACTATAATGGGCTAAAGTCCCTGAGTAGCTAAGGAGCAGTAGTGGGCAGTTGTGAGTTTTTCACAAACGAAGTTGTGAACAACTCAACAAGAGTCTTGATGTGCTGTGCCCTTGATGGAATAATGCACAACTAATGAGCAGTTTGTATAGTCAAGGTCCAATGGCCAGATGGACTTAGATCGTTGATAAAGGCAATGTTGTAGATCGGGAGCCGAAGGACCAGCAAGTACAAGGTACGACCGAGAGGACTTGAGAGAGTATGTTATAGCCAAATGGTCAAAGTATCTTGTTGATGGTAGACTGGTTGTCGATGAAATGACACAAAGCCCCAGTTTTGGTGTCTTGTACCAGTGGATGTATGACGGCCATTATCCCTGGTACGGAAGCCCTGGATTGTTGTATTATTCAAGTTGATTAATGTAACGAAGTTGGATTATTGTACAAAATTGTGTAAAAAGTTGTGTATATTTGTGCACTAGTAGATTTATTGTTGTTTATATTTCACTATGCAAAGTAGGTTTGTTGTGATTCTTGGTTTGGTAGCAACAATATCTAAGATTCTATACTAGACACCAAGGTCGTGTAAAAACAACATAATTATCATTCATGAAAACTTCTTAATGGTAAAAAAGATCAAAGAAACTAGATTAATCTTGGAAGGCAAAAAAAAATGTTCAAAGGAAAAAAAATTCAAATCTACGATATAACAATCACAACTACAACCACAATCACTTCCTATGTTTACATAGATATCCACCTTTATAAATGATGGCGATTTTTTAAAATTTGGGTTTTAAAAATTTAATATAAATAGTATAAGATCCGACAACTAATCTTATGAATCAAGATCATATATCGAGTTAGTTGTTTGAAAATGTTAAAAGGAAAGAAAATCCAATAATATGGCAATCACAACTACGACCAAAACCACTTCCTATGTTTACATAGATATACAACTTAAAAGCCTTTGATTTTCATATTAATATATTAAAATTTGGATTATATCAATGCAAAATAAATAGTAAAGATAGAACGACACATTTTATGATTCCATATCGCATATAGGGTTAGTTATTGTCTTGATGCTTAAGCTGAAAAAAACTTAAATGTGTATTTCCCTAGTCAGGAGATTCCACATCACATTATTTTCTCAATGTTTAAGATGAAAAAACTTAAACATCTATTTACCTAGTCAAAAATGATGGGAAGGCCTATATGAATTGCACACATACATTGAATTCAAAAGAAATACTTGACTCCATCTTAGATGTATTCTAACTACAAACCAATCAAACACTGCCTTAGTCTCATTAAGGTTGAAAGAAAAAACAAAACCATTTATGAAAAAAGATAAAAAGAAAAAATCCACTTATATCTTGTTCATTAGGGAAAAAGTGTACATGCATGCCCCTAGGTGAATACAAAGGTTGGAAGAGACCTTGACACAATCTCCAAACAAAAAGCTAAATAAGAAAAGGCTCAATGTATTTTTTTCTTCTCAATTTCTTCTCATTTCCTCCATAATTTAACTATAAACCAACCAAAAACCACCTTCGTAGAAGAAAGGCAAAGACAAATCAAGAAGACAAATATTTTCAAAATGGGAAAACCCAAACTCTTACCTGAAGAAAGATAAAAATAAATAAAAACATTTATATTGTTCCATCACATGGTCCATTCTAGGAAATCTAATCCTCCACTCTAGCAATTTCCCTTTAACAAAATCCAATAAAAATGGTACTCAAGAAGACAAATATCTGCAAAAGATAAAAACCAAAGCATACCACGAAAAATATAAAAGCCAAAAACATACATACTACTACACCACAAGGACCATTCCAATAGACTTGCTCCTCCATTCCAACAATTATTCATTATCAAATTCTAACAAAATTGTACAAATTTATGTACCTATCTCTACAATATTATATAATCAATGTTTTCTTTTGAATAAGAATGAAAAACAAAAATACTTACTAGGACAAAAATGAATAAAGTAAATTTGAATCATTTATGTCATAGCATACAAACTACAAGAGTTTAGCTTACAACATTGAATTAAAGGGCTAATGAAAAAACATTCACGAAGAAATATCTAATAGAAATGAGTATTCTACAAAAAAATAGCTAGGTAATGTAAAAACCTATGAGTGAAGTCATGGCTGAAGTTTAATTATCCATGGAAACCTTGATAAATCATACTATTGATCTAGTCCATGTAGACACCTTGCCCCACCTACATAACATATTGTCCATTCATTTCTTAAACAAGCCATTACACGAAAACATGGAAAATTGGGCAAGAAAATTTTGAAGGACTAACTTACATCTTGATCTAAGAAGTCCATAGTCAAGCCTCTCATGAACTAACATGTGTTCCCCATTCTCTTGTGCATGTATGGTGATTAAAACACCTCGCCCCATGCACATAACATGTTTTCCATTCATTTCTTAAACATGCCATTACACAACAACATGGAAAATTGGGCAAGAATATTTAAATGACTAACTTACATCTTGATCTAAAAACTCCATAATCAAGCCTCTCATAAACTAACATGTAATCCCCATTCTCTTGCATAGGTATGGTAATTAATTTGCAAGGAGAATGATGTAAACAAGATATTATATCGATTTCCTTTAGAAATTTTTTGTATGGCTACAATAGCACAAAATAATCACAATGCAAGCAATCAAACTCAAACTTATAACATCCCCTAATTCCATATTTGACAAAATAACTATATCCCCCACATAAAAAAGTTACTTTGTCTCGTACCAAGAATGAGTCACAATGGCATCTTTGACTTTGTGCTAACTGATATTTCTCCTTCCTTTCATATAACTGGTGTAAACACTTTCCTTCATATAGACATCATACTTGGTTAAAAGGATCGAATGCAGTGGAGTTGTCTTCATCTTGAACGATTGCAACCCGTTAAGCAGTTGTAAAGTAATAATCTTCAATAGGTAGAGTAATAACATGTATGAATTGCATAGTAACGAACTCTGCAATAAAAAATGAACTCCATTCTCTATCTTGACCATCTCATGTATGTAATTTCTTTCCTTTCCTACCCCACTAGGAAGCGAGAAGATAGTAAAAACCTTATGTGAATTCTCCCCCGGTAAGGTCAAGGATACCAATGGAAATTCCACCACCCTTGTAAGGTCAATGTCCTCCCTTGTTATAACAGATAACTGTTTTCAAAGCCAAGGCAATCGCCTTGTCTTTTGATGTTACCCTTTCATAAAAACCATAAAGAGATCCATAGAAAGCAATTACAAGAGCTAACTTGGCCCACCCGAAGATCTTCATCAATGTGAAGGCTTGGAGCAAGTATAGGACGTTTATAGGCCACTACTGCATAAAAGGTTCCCATTCCCTAACACCATCAATCCCCTATGCTTTTCCCCTTGTTTTGCAATCAGAATGCACACTTATGTGAGTAGCGTTTAGGAAGGCTAGGTTGAAAAGTTACACCCCCGCACTACATCTGGCTAGCAGCAAATTGAGCCAACTGGTTGGGAGAATTCCTTCCTTCCTAGTTGGATAATTCAAAATTGGGCAGGTGTAATGCTTTGGAAGCAACAAAAAGTCACAATGAACCAACGAGATGCAGACTATAGTGAAATATCTGCTATTGTGGAGTCCAAGCTAAGGACTCTAATAAGGACTTTGTAAGGTAAGGCCAGTGAAAGGTGTCCACACTCGGCTTTTATGGGCATTTTCTGACAACACCAGCTTTGACGGTAGTTGCATGACACCTTCAGGGTCCACAAGGCATTGGTGGCAGAAAGGTTCTTGAGGGCATATTTTCTAAACATGCAGAGCATTATTTATTTAGATATAAGCAATTGATAAAATCAAAGAAAATCCAAAAAAAAGAAAACAAGATTAGATATAAGCAATTGATAATAGAAAAAAGAAAAGAAAAAAGTTACGTGATTTCAAGAAGGAAGGAATTAATTTATTTGGGAAAACATAATCCCAAAGGTTTCTAGAAGGAACTACAACAAAAGAAAAAGAAAATAGAAAACAATATCATAGATGCCCAGTGGTTAGATTATGCAAAATTTCTATATGAGCGGACAAATGAGAAAAGTAAGCCTCCCATAATAATTGTCTCCTAAACAAAGCTATTTTTAGTTGAAGATATTGAACAAGGTATAAAGAAACTAGAAAATGGTAAAGCACAAGGCATTAACAGTTTACAAGCAAAAATTTTAAACTGGGGAGTGAAACTTCTAGCTCCACACATCAAGGAGATCTTTAACAGAGTCAATCAAGATAGCTTTCCGGTTGAGTGGACAACTAGTGTTGTTATACCTCTTCACAAAACCGGAGACATCAATAAGCCTTCTAACTACCACATTATTATGATCAACCCTCTTCTTGGAAAACTTTTTGGGAGCATGCTAGAGTACAAGAATCAACAAATGGGCAGAAAAAGAGGGAAAAAGAGCCAAGGGGCGGGTCGGCTTCATGCCTAAACACTCTACCATTGATCATTGCAACACTCTAAGACATTTCATTGAAAAAGTTTGGGGCAGCCAAGGTGGCGAAGCATTCTGTTGCTTAGTTGACTTCAAAAAAGCCTTTGATATTGTCCCTAGAGATAAGCTATGGCACATAATGGAAGAAATAGAGGCCCCAAAGAAATATAGGGAAGTGGTTCATAAGCTTTATGAGCAGGTTAAATCCAAAATTAGAACGAAGGAAGGCATGTCTGAATGCTTTGGCAGTGACATAGGAGTCAAGAAGGGATGTCCTTTTCCCCCCATAATTTATATATTGATAAGATTGAAGAGTGGATAAAAAATGTAGAAGGCATGGAGTTGACAAGATATGTGGTGAAACTACTTTTATATGCATATGACCTTATTAGTATTGCTAAATCTGCAATAGGTTTGAATGAACACTTGAAATATCTGGAACTCTTTTGTCGAGATGCGAGAATGCAAGTAAATTCTTGCAAAACTAAAGTTGTGATTTTTTCTTTGAAAAGAAAGAAGCAGCAAGTTACTTTTCTCTTTAAGGGCAACCCCTTGGAGATTGTAGATGAGTACAAGTATCTAGGAATTGATTTCCACTATAGGCTCAACTGGGAGACATGTAGATCAAAAACAATCTAAGGAGGGTGGAAAGATGCATACCTTCTTCAGAACAAGTGTATACAAGAAAAAATATGAGATTGGAAGACCAAGAAAACCATCTTTGGTTTATTAGTGGTGTCAATTATCCTCATGGTTGCAAAATATGGGAAAGCAACATGTCAAGCCACAAATGGTGACAAATAGAAAGAATTCAAAAGCACCTAATCGCAAGTGGCCTCAAAGTCAAATCAACGATCCCATATGATATCCTTTTAGCTGAGGCTGGCATGTTTCCAATTGAGGCTTCAACGATCATTCATTTGCTAAGTTACTTGACGAAGGTTGAAAATATGGATAAGCACTGGTGGCCCAAAATGGTTGTTGAAGAAGAGCTAAATCGCTGGAAAAAGACATGGATGAAGAAAAATAGAAAGTGGTTGGTAAAATGGGACATAAATCTGCATGATTGTCCTCACGCTAAGGAGGAGATAAAAAAGTGTGTTAGAAAAATTTAGGACTACCATGTGGACAAAGCAATTAGGCAAAAAAAAAACATATTATGTCAAGTATTTAACCCAACGTGGGAACATGATGACAAAGAGTATTTGAGTTCCTCAATCAAGGGAAAAGCTAAAATTTTAATTGCACAACCGAGGAATAGATCCCATCATTTAAGATGTAAAACTGGTAGATGGGCAATCCCTAAAGAAGATTGAGAAGTATGAACTTGCATTTTTTGCAGCAGAGGAGTGGTAGAAACAGAATGGAATTTTATCAAAGAATGTGCAGTGTATGAAGTTATTCATCGTTAGTTTGATAACACGCTAAAGGTGAACAGTCTCAGTGAGCTTTTTGCGGAGACAAGACTTCGCAAAACAACGAATTTCTTACTCAAGATCCATAACAACAAAATCAACATAGAAAAAAATCTAAATATAAATTAAGTGATAGTGGGTGGTCCCTTAGACCAGTTAGTCGTGTGGATGTCATTAAAAACCATTCAATGCAATTCAATGCTTTAGTGGTGGAAAGTTGATGATGGCATATTTTGTAAACATACATAATAACATTATTTACTATTTATGGTTAATTATATTATATTATTTATAATAATAGTTACATAATTTTACTATATTATTTATTTATAATAATAATTACATAATTTTAATTTCTACTTCAAGATTTTAAGTGGCATCTATACCTTGGTTGACTGTGAGACTCATTAGTGTGAGACTCATTAGTATAACATAGAAAGAGGTTCAAACATCATTTTCATAACACAAAAAATATTATTATTATTATTAACATGAAATTATATATATGTAGATATATATTATAATAAATAAATAAATAAAACATATATTACCATACAAACTAAAATTTTATATTCATATAAGTTAATTGATATAACATAAAGAGAAGGTTCAAACATAATTGTCATAACGCCAATAATAATAATAATATTATTATTATTATTATTATTATAACATATATTACACTACAAACTAAATTTAAAATTTAATTTTATATTCATTAAGTAATGATCTAAGAAGTAAAGAAAAAAACATATATTATGTTAATGAGAAAGAAGTAAAGAAGTAAGAAAAAAAAACATATATTATAGTACAAACTAAAACAAAACATTGTAGATAGAATAATATTAATTTTTATAAAAATGATTAATAATAATGTCAAATGATCTGAATAATTCATTTTCCTAAATACATACATTTTTGAGATTTATGAAAAGTTATATTTGATATAGTGGTGACCATCCATATAAAAGTAACATAAAAGCTATTTTCCTAAATACATAGATTTCTGAGATTTATGAAAAGTTATATTTGATATAGTGGTGACCATCCATATAAAAGTAACATAAAAGCTATTGATTCTCCAAAAATTATCATTATATCATACACTATACACTAATTGAATACTAATCCTATTTTATTTTTAATTTAAATTAAAATATATATATATAACTTTCCATCTCAATTAACTAGATTTTTTTATTTTGCATCTAAATTAACCTACTTTATTTTAACCCTAAATCTAAAAATATATTAAAAAATACAAATTTTAACATTTTATTAACTTTCTATGCAACATCCGAATAATAAGCTTTATTTTAATACCCCTAAGTTTGAAAAACAATTTCGGTTATCAACCATTTTTATGAATTCGCATAGTATAGAGGGTTAAATTGTGTACCTACCTGATCAACATGCAATGAATGCCACACAGATTAAAATAGTCTGGAGAAGCTATCTCTTAAAACCAATTGCCTCTTCAATATCATCTAAAACTGTAAAAATCACACACAATACCATGTCACAATGGATTTTAACTTCATTTTGATAAAACAAATAAAATAACCAAAGACTTTCTGATAAGAAGCCACTTGACAATGAAAAGGAAAAGTGATTCTTACTAAGAGGAAGAGTTGTAGGAAAGGCACCAAATATTTAAAAAGGGCTTCTTCAGCTGCCTTCTCAACTATTCTCTGCATTGCAAAATCACACACAATACCATGTTGCAATGAATTTTAACTTCATTTTAATAAGAACAATTAAAAAACCCAAAGACTTTCTGATAAATGACAATGAAAATGAAAAATGACTCACTCTTAGAGGAAGAATCATAGGAAAAGCACCAAATATTTAAAAGGGGCTTCCTCAACTGCCTTCTCAACTATTCTCTGCATTGCGAATCAACCCCAAAAAAACCCTTTCAATATAACTGACAATTTCTGATTCATATTTTTTTAATTTAAAAAAAAATAATGAAATGGAATTCCAATGAAAAATACAGAGGACGATGCTTGAGAAGTTGCCATTGATTTGAGAAGGCGAGACATAGTGTCTCTTCCTTTACGAAGCCCATAAAATATCACACAAAAAACTTTCCACGACGCCACACAGAGAATGGACTGGATAGTTGATCTACTTCGAAAACGTCGCATCAATCACATACCTGCATGTTTCTAGCAGAAGATACAACGAACCCATTAAGAAATCCCTAAATTAGAAAAGATTGCCCGTAATATCATACACTACTTTTGTAATTTCTATCATGTACTTATAATGAATGAATGAGGATGTTCGTCAGAATGTACCAGCTAAATAGAGAGACACAAAAAAATTAGGAAACCGCTTGTCAAAAAAACTATGGAAAAAGAAGTACCACTTATAGATTAATCACACCAGCCACATGTTTTACGGCAGAATATGTACCTGCACCTGTAACTCGACGACTACTTCAATTCAAGTGGAAATACCACATAAGAACGGGTTGAACGTACCTTTTAGCCTGTCTTTGGAAAATTGGTGCCCACAACTGACTTTTCCAGACTTTCATGGTTTTATCCACCTTCCAGGTTAGTGTCATAATAAGCTAACTCACCCGTTACAAACTTAGAATCTCCCATAGTAGATAAGTATTTGGAGTCTTCCTTGATTGTTTGTTGTAATCAGTGTATCAGGCTTTCCTACTCTACTGCATTGGAAGTATAGAGAAACTGCAATCGGCCTCGTCCAAACAAAGTTCTATTTGGGTCATAAGAGTTGAATCTGACAGATGATGAAGGAGACATCGAGGTAAAAAAAAAATGATGCAATCAATGACGAAGGTTGCAAATCAGCTAAACACCGTATGAAAAACCAATTTTATGGGGAGATGTGTGAAGGAATTGAGATATATCTCAAGAAAACCGGAAGGGTATTTATTCGAATAAAAGACAATGGAACGTTGAAGCTGGCTGGGTAATGCACAAGAGTTTTCTATGAGGACTAATCCCGTCACAGTACTAATTCCCTCAGAATCTACAAAACAAGGCCATGGATGCGAGTGTATTACCCAAAAACCTTTAAAGGCAATACGAAAATGGTTGTCCTAAAAGTCCTTGAACTGGGGCATCTTTCAACCCATTACCAACCGTCTGATGGTGTATGGATGGCAGGGCACGTGTCGTTAGTAGCTTTTCGACCTCTGCCTCTCTTCTGGCTATCACTGTAAACACGACAATTGAGTTCCTTGTGTGAAGAGGGGGCGCTCACCCTTCTTGGACTCCTCTGGCTTCTTACTAATAAAAAGACCCCAGCTGCCTGTTTTTAGCCAGAAGATACAACCAGCCCTCAAAAAAAATCCCTAAATTACAAAAGATTGCCCGTACCCGCGAAGCAATGCATCATGTAACTGCCTATAATTAATGAATGTGCTCCATCAGAAAGTACCTGGCAAATACAAAGATCGACAGAAATACCGCTTTGTTTCATCGCATCAACCACATTCTTTATCACAGAATACGTACCTGCACTTGCAGCTCCGCCACTAAAGTTGCTTCGAAGTTTTATATTCTCTAAAAATTACAAATTAAATAAAAATACAGTCTACATATATTAGTGATTAAAAAATAATGAGTGTGCATATTATAGGCTATCATTAGAAAGGAGATGAATAAATATTTAACATAAAAATATACATACTCTGCGTAATCATTAAAAAAATTAAAAAAAAAAATTGATGAATAATCTTTCACACTTATTAAATTTTTTTGTTTATAAATTTAAAGAAAATAAATTAAAATAAAATTTCATTTTTCAATTTATGTGTTAAATTTTATAATTTTATTATATTAATAAGTTAATTATTTATGATATTATAATTAAATAAATTAATAGAAAATATAATTTATGAGAGATTCTTCAAGGTAAATCACATAAAATTTCATTTGTTGATGCGTTTAGAACCAACTAGTGTGATTCATCCTCAGGACAAGTTGAAGAAACAGATGCAACTTAGCATGTTAAATAGTCTGAGCAAAGTGTCCAACGACTAATTTTGACTTTTAGAACCAACTAGTGTGATTCATCCTCAGGACAAGTTGAAGAAACAGATGCACCTTAGCATGTTAAATAGTATGAGCAAAGTCTCCAACGACTAATTTTGACTTTAGGACTAGGGTCAAATAAATTCTTATATTTTTTTTTCTTAAATTTAACTAATTTCCATTAAAAAAAAAAAAAAAAAAAAATAAAAAAAAAATTTGACCTTGGTCCTAAAGTCAAAATTAGCTGTTAGAGACTCTGGTCAGACTATTTAACATGCTAAGCTAGATCTGTTTCTTCAACTTGTCGTGACAAACTTGTCCTGACTATGAACCACACTAGTTAGTTCCAAACGTGTCTACAAATGAAATTTTATGTGATTTAGGTTGAAGAATCTCTCATAAATTTGATATGGATCACAGAAACCTCAATTCAACAAGAAAATATAATTATTTAATATATAATTTAATTTAACAATAGTTATTATTAATAATGATGATGAAATTGTATAATTAATTTACATATAAAATTAAACATATGAATTAGTTATTTACACTATCTTAATAAAATTTATTTAATTTAAAATATAATTAGAAATAGTTATAATTAATAAATATATAATTAGAAATAGTTATAATTAATAAATTTAAAATATAATTAAAAATAGCTGATGTTAATTTATGATAATACGACGCACTAATTAATTATACATGTTAAAAAGTAGAATTAAAATATTAATAATAATAGATATTTAATTAATTTATTATTTTAAATTAACTGTCAATTAAATTAGATTGAGTAGGGCATAGAATAACCCAAATCTCTTAAATAAAATTTATTTAATTTAAATAAAATAAAATTATTTAATTATTTTTCATAAATTAAAAATTAAAATATAAATCTAAATTAACCCTCCACTTACCTTAATAGTGTTTAAATTTTACTGTAAATTAAAAATAATATGATTTAACATCTAAATTAACCCTATTTTATCGTTACGCTGAGATTGATGCAAATTCTGGCGATTACTAACTCACCATGCTTGCTTCCCAGAGGGCTTGTGCTTTTCTATTACACAGATTGAGCTATTACACTATTTGTGCAAAACTTACCAGCTGCGCACCCAAGAAATTTAGAAATTTAGTTTACCAGCAATTAAGCTATATGAGACTTTCTATGACCAGCAATTTTCGTTACGAACAATTTTTGTGATTGAATTGTGTACCTACCTCACCAAGATTCCGGTGAATGCCCCTGAGAACTGCACACACATTACACGAGCACGAAGAAGCCATCTCTTAAAAGTTGTTGGCTCTTGAATATCATCTTAACTGTAAAAATACAAGAAAAACCCCAATCAATCAAGAAAACCCCAAAGGCTTTCTGATAAGTAGCCACTTGAAGATGAAAATGAGTAGACTCTCACTGAGATGAGAAGGTACCAAATCTTTAGCTGCCTCCTCACTGCTTTCTGCATCGCAAATCAACCCCAAAACCCTTGTCAATATTACAGGAAAAGCCTCATTCCTGTTCTGAACAAAATTAACTGGAATTGAGAAGATTCGAATAAAATGAAAAATACCCACCCAGGATGAATCTGACGATGCTCGAAAATCAGCCATTGATTTGAGAAAAGAGTCTCCGTTTACGAAGCCCATAAAATATCGTACAAACCTTTCCAGGATGAGATAAAAACAGTAGAAAACCTCGGATAAATCACATACCTGCCTTCTTTTCGCTGAGGATACAAACCCATTAAGAAATCCCTCAATTAGAAAAGATTGCGTGTACCAGCAACGCAATGTTGGTATTATGTGATAATTTTATGATTCCGTATCATGTACCTATAATAAATGAGGATGTAACGTCAGAATGTACCAGCCAAAGTGAAAAATACACAGAAATTAGGAAAACGCTCGTCGAAAATAAAATAGAAAACCTGGGATTAATCACATACCTGCCTGCTTTTAACAGAAGATACAACCAGCGATTAAGAAATCCCTAAATTAGAAAAGATTGCCCGTACCAGCAATGCTATGTAATATCATATAGTAATTTTATGATTCCACATCATTTACCTATAGTCCTGTCATAAGGTACCGGCCAATTAGAAAGATGAACAGAGATCAGAAGAACGGTTGTCAAAAAAATAGATAGAAAAAGAAATACCGCTTACGTATAACGTACTCGTTAGCTTGTTTTTGGAAGAGAGAAACAACGTCCTCAGAAAAATAAATACCAGATCAAAATAGCTGCTCTGCCACCGGCTTAACGAGATGATTACCATGGTTTCATCTCTACCATTTATCTTACTGTGCATTCAAAGAAAATTTGTTGGCTAGGCCATTCACATACAGCTAAAATTAACCCAAAAAAATAAAACAAAAAAACAAAACCAAAACCAATACTAATCAATCCAAACACTCCATGCAATCAAAACCCATAAAGAAAAGCAATCAGCATGGCCACGCTAATGAACAAACACAACAACAAACAAGCCAAGCCAACTCTGAATACAAATGTCGCTGATAGATGAAACCACTGAAGTGTTTGTTTACATAGAAAAAGCCTTTAAATAAGCTCGGTTTACAACGGTCACCAACTCTATTAACTTAATTTTAAAAAAAATCGAGCCCCGCTTTTTTCAACTTTTTAATCCAATCAAAATCGTGAATCATGACATCAATGTTTACTTAATTAAAAATTTGGTTATAGCCTAATCAAACTAACCGCTTTGCTGTTCATTTTAATTTTAACGCAAAGGGGAAAAATTATAATCGTTCGAGAATTATAATAATTGGATTATATTTGTGGAGTTATCATTTGCATATTTGCCATTCAAGATATCTCAAATATGTTATGTTAACAATTCTATTATACCTTTAAATTAGTGATATTCTTCTTTTAACATTTCTATAATACTTTTAAATTATTGTTTTTTTTCCTTTCAAATGGGTAAACTTAAAACTTATTTTCCACGTGTTTGCATTATTTTTTATTGAGCTTAAATTATATATATATATATATATATATATATAAGAAGTTCGTAAATAAATAACAAATAATCTAAATATTTTGAAATAAATTTTGATAAAAAATTTAGTATAATTTAGTTATTTGTATTTATAAAAGTTAAATTTATATAAAGAAGATATGTTTTTAAAATGACAATAAAAAGGTTGAAGAATATTTAAAAAAAATAAAATAAAAGAAGAAAATAACTCAAAAGTATTAATTGAATAAGTTGGAGAACATTAAAAAAATCTCAAAGAGGAAGGTATATAGTTTAAATATATTGTTTTAGAGAAGTGCTTTTAACATCGAAGGTAATAAATAAATATATGGTGGGTGAAATACTTTGGTATCTATTAGGTCTATGACATTTCTCCAATTTATCATGTGAGTTTGGAGTTGGCCACGGGGCTTATTCTTATTAGTGTTAAAGGGTTAGAAGTAAGGGGTAGTCAACTCGGTGCATGTCATTTTGCGGAATTTGCCTCTAATTAGTCCTTGGTGAATGTCTAATTGGAAAAGGGCAATTATAAGCCATGTGTGTTTGAAGAGAGTAAAGTGAATATAGGAAGAGACAAAACATTGCCACCTGATCTTGTAATAAGGAGAGCATAGAAACACAATGTCTTTCGTGTAAGTAGGATGTTCCCATGAAATAGATGATCTTCTCTATGCAAATTTATTGGGCGCAAACTCTAAGCTAGGTAAGAGGACCCTCAAGTTGCAAGGCAACTAGAGTCTATTGTACCTTAGGGGTAGAATTGACCCATCATTACATTGTATCAATGTACACTAAAAGCTAAGCTATGCCAAAGTAATCTATCATCATCGAGGTTAATGAGGTGAAGCAATGAAGAGTCTTTCACATACCAACATGAAATGATCCCAATGTGTGCATACTACATAGAGGGTTTGAAAGCAAGGTTTGGATATCTAAGTGACCAATCTACTAGTTTCCCATTTGTTACAACCTCCATATCATTATCACCATAGGAAAGATCATGGAAGTAGTGATGAGGTGATGCTAAATTTTGTAACAATAATATCATGAGGCACTAATCTCTTAGTGTCATGAAAATGCTCAAATAACATCGTGAAAAACACTCTCACTATCTTGTTTCAAGGAGAATCACATAGCCATATAACCATATGCAACAAATTAACACACAATAATCAAACCATCAACATACAAAAGAGAAACTAGCGGAAAAGGCAGAGAGCCATCATGTGGTCTCTCGTGCTCATGTAATTATCTCTTTTTATTCAAATAATTTAATAATACATTTAAATACATGAGCAAGTGGTCTTAAGATAGTGCGTCTATCTTAGACTCACTTGGTTGAGACAATTTCTCAACTTACACACTGATTTAGGAGAGCTAGTTGGAGAGAATCTCTCATCCAAACTAGAATCCTTGGTTTGAGGAATTCTCATGATTTTATTTATTTAATTTAATAGTTGGATTTATTATTGATTATTAAGAGAGTGAGGCTAACATTCCCCCCCCAATGATAAATCCAAAAAGAACAAGGAACCACCTTCCAAGTTCTCAAGTTGATCCTCAAAAACATTTCCCTGAAAAACCGCCAAAGCTAAATGCTGGAAAAAACTCAAATCTGAAGAGAACATGAATCAACTGCATGTCTGATTCATCTTTGGATGTCGCTTGACAACTCCATCATGTGCCAAGCCACAAAAGGATCCAATTGTCCTTTGCTTGAAAACAACATCCAGCATCCACTAACACAATTTGATGATCGCCCACTGGCTGATGAAGATGCTCACTGGCTGCTTTGTTGATGTTGTCGAGACTTTCAGTCTAACAACCACTTGTCAATTGAAATTTCCCCCCTTTGTCAGCTGAAAGGAGAGGCAATCTTCTCCAAAATATATCTGAACTCGCCCTGTAGGTGTAGGAGTGTTTCATTGGTGTACTCCCCCGGCAACTGCACGAGAGTACCATCTTCATTTGACTGTTGGCTGCAATATGTGTGAGTGAATCCGATTGTAAAACTTGTACTATCTTCTAGCTGTGGATGACCATTCCGAGGGATCAATCCATGAATAATCAATATTTAATCTAGCAGGTTGGTCTTGTTTGCAACATTTCTCTAATGAATGATTATGCTTGCCACAATGGTGACAAGGATGGAGATCAAAACATTGATCTTCCATATGAATGGTTCTTTGACAATGAAGGCATTTTGCTTTGACTGCAACTTCAGTTTGTGCACATGTTTGTTTGTCTGCAACTTTCTCATGACTTGTTGATGTTATTTGATCAAGAAACCCTGCACTGATGAACTTGATCGGCGTAGAATAATCGGGGATATGCAAGTTGTGTTCATCTTTGGCATATCTTAATCCTCGTCGATTTCAAGTACTTTGAATTTATTCCCATGGCTTGATGATGGGTTTGGAAGAAAGTTGAACTGGAACAACTTCAACACTTGAAGCTGGTTGGATGGATGAATTTGAATGATCATTTGTCTCTGGATTGGTCAAAGACTTCGAAGAAACACGCTTCTCTTGCAACTCAATTCTCTACAGTTGCGATTCTAGTTGAAGGAACTCAATTGTTTCATGTGCATGTTGAAGATGCACTTGAATGTCAGCAAGAGTTGTTTTGCTGATTTGCGCCATGTCTTCAGCAGTTGAGAGGATCAAATTGTTAAGAATCTTTAATAACTGAATGCTTTTCGCCCTGTGAACTTGTTGGAACTCACGCTCACTTGCTTTTAATACTTGTTGGATTTGTAGAACTCGCTCACTTGAAATTGTTTTAACAATTGATTGTTTGAACTCACACTTGCTTGCTTTCACGCTTGCTTGATGCTTGTAAGATTTACACTTGCTTGAACTCACACTCTTGATCAATCAAAAGAAGGGTGTTGAATACTATTGAAAATGCACCCAAACGATAAATGTTCAAGTGACAACTGACTTGACTTAAGGCATGCACTGTAACAAATCAAATGAGGGTGTCGGTTACAACCGAAAATGCACCCTTACAATTCAAGTGAATTTGATTTTGATTACAATTCAACTTACAAATTATGATTTGCAAGTTACAATTTTGTAATGAGATTTTTAAAGAAATGGCGCAAGTGCAATTTCCAAAAAATTGTTGTTGAATTGCTGCAAAAATTGTTGATGTAGATGACAGCTGGATTGGATGTTGAAGCAAAAATGTATTGACTTGAAATGCTTGATTTTGTAGCATCCTTAACTTGATGGCGTGAATTAGTTGTTGTGAAATGTTGTTGCAGAATATTACTTTTATCAAGTCGATGATGTGACGCTTTGTGTTTATGAACTTAATTAATTATGACAGCTTTGTTTTTAGGAGCTTGATCAGTGACTTGTTTTGTTTAAGCATAATAAAGAGAGTGCTTTACAAATTCAACTCAAATCATGCAAGCATTCAATACACACGGTGTACCTAAGATCCCGTTATTCAATTTCGGGCGGATCTAGGACACAAGCACCACAAAAATTAAGATTTTATTAATTACTGGAGTACAACCAGCTCTTACACCCAAGAACAACTTTACGATATTTTGTTTGTTTGGACAATTTTTCAAACAACAAATTTACTTCAATGACTTTTTAAATTTGACTGTAATTTCCTCCTTCACTCTCAAAATACTACAACAATTACTGTCCCTGAAAATTCTCGCTGCAAATATTACAAAACACTTATCGCTCAAAAATTACAAAAAAGTAATTTCACTTATCTCTCAATATTCGAGATATATAGTAATCATGAAATCTAAAAATTTGATCTCGAAGCTTAACTTAGATTGATAGTTATCCAATGACAATTCTGCAATATCATTCAAATAACTTGTGACTTGAAATTCACACCGCATCACTACCACTTGATGAAGATATGTAGTAAAATCTCTATGATTGCACTGAGACACTAGTGTTGGGGTGGATAGGGAGCGGTATAGTGTTGGGGTGAACGTCAGAATGTACCATCCAAAGTGAAAAATACATAGAAATTAGGAAAACGCTTGTCAAAAATAAAATAGAAAACATGGGTTTAATCACATACCTACCTGTTTTTAACCATAGTTACCAAGTTCAGCCGTATCGGCCTGGAAAATTCGGAAATACGGCTATTCGGTTCGGTTCGGGTGAAAATTCGTTAATTCGAATTCGGTACGGGGCATGTCAATAATAAATCTAATATTATTATTTTTAGTAAA
>APFE031697542.1:0-22297 GCA_000404065.3 Pinus taeda
TGTATCATCCAAGAATTGTTCATTTATGTAATGTAAAGGAGGTTGCCCCCTCGAAGAGGCTGAATTCTAAGGCATTGATCTATCTTTTCTATCTTTTCTTGAGCTGGTTTCATAACAACATGTGTTGAGGAATATAGCACGGATTGCATCTAGATCAACAATAAAGTTGCAATGACATTTTATTTATGGTTTGGGCTAGTAACTAGGCCTACAAAGGCCTCCTACTTGAGCGTTGAAGGTAACCTCACAAACGAAGGAAGGAGAAACACAATTGAGGAAGAATAGGATTATTTCTAGGGCTAGAAATAGTCACACATGCAAGGTATAGTAAGGGAATGACAACAAGTAATATTATTCTGTTTGGGTAAGAGATCAAGACTCCAAGAAATCACAAGGTCCCATCTCTCTAAGGTGAAAAAGGACTCTAATTGGAATATGAAGTGCTGGAAGACTAAGTGCCCGAAGAAGTGCAGGAAGATGTGGTGGAAGTAAAAATGCAGAATGAGGAAGGATTTGACTTATTCTTGGAGGATATCCTAGTCAAGGGTCTAGGGTTTGGCAGTTGTTCAAATAAGAAGCTTTAATAAGATAAATTTTACAAAGGGTTTTCCTATGAAGAGTGGAGAGGGTTTGTCCCTGGCAAAGAGCCAAATTCTGTGTTCTTGTTATTTTGTTTTGATAGTAGTTTGATGAAGCACACACATTGTTGGCTTATATGGGCTTGACCCAGGCTCGGAAGAATTATTTAGCCAAACAAATCCTGCAGCTACCGGCCCTTTCGGAAACAACCTGCGAAGTGCGGAATGAGGTCTCACCTGAGGTAGCAGGGGAGGGTGCTGGAACCAGGTTTCCACACCCTGGGGATGTCTTGGATGTGGTTTGGGGCTCGCGCGCTGTTCTGCAGCCTCGCGCTATGCTAGATCCACACATATTAGAATACCCTTATTGCGTTTATTATAGATTGAATCACTTATTACTGGTTTGATCTAGTTAAAATGCTCTTTAAGCAAACATTTATTACTTTTGGTTACTTCACGCATCAAGATTAATCTAGATCACATGTATTCAACCGTAGCAATTGCAGAAATCATAATAGTTCATTTATCATAAAAGAATAAAGTCGCAACCAACACATAATTTAGAAGAAACTTATTTGTATTATCACTCTTCCACAATACATCTAGATCCACCTTGCGCACTCAGTTGCACGAGTCCCCGCACACAACTGCAAACTTTCTAGGCCTCTGCGGACACAGCTGTAGAGCCTCTACCTTCTAGCCTACTGCCTCGACTCGGACTTATAGATGCTTTCAAAATATCTTCTTTTAGAACCCATTACATTCCATCTTCCAAAAGAACTACTTTCCCTCATAGAGCCCCACTCTATTTATACTTTCCCTTGGCCCGCGATCCCTCTGCGGGTCGACTCTATTACTATTTCTTTTCATTATTTTTGGGTGGACTACCCTTTGACTCAACCTACTATAGTTCGCGCTTTCCACAGAGTCTTTTACCCTAATATTACCCAAAATTATGGCCTTTGCACTTCATACTCGTTTCGCGGGGCTTGCGCTACCCAACACACATATGCAATAATAATAATAAGAAGAAGAATAATCTAGCAAGAAAAGTAAAAAGACTTCACAAATTGTTATCAAGTCTCAGAGAATCATTACAACACTAATTTTCCCTAGATTCTCTAACACCCCAAATATATCTCCCCAAGAGTATGCCATACTTCTAGACCTACATAATAATGCAACAATCCTAGATCCTTCATCTCAAATTTGGCTTCCAACATCTTCTTAAATTCTTTTATTCTTTGGTCAACACCTGTAATGAATAGATCATCCACATACAATAGAATAATGAATAGCTCATTATCCACAACCTTGATGTAGAGATTCAGATTAGCGAAACTCTTCACGAACCAAATCCTTAGAAGGTATGCATCCATTCTTGCATACCATGCCCTAAGAACTTGCTTCAAACCATATAGGGCCTTCTTGAGTCTATAGACATGAGTATCTTTTCTATTTACTTCAAAGACTTTGGGTTGCTCGATGTATACTTCCTCATCGATATTGCCATTTAAAAATTTTTTCTTCACATCCATTTGATGGATATTCCATACCATTGTAGCAACTAATGAAACCAAATATCTAATGGTCATATACCTTGTAGTTGGGGCAAAGGTTTCTTCATATTATATGCCTTCCTGTTGAGAGAAACCCCTTGCAAGAAATTTGGCTTTGTATTCGTCTTTAATTCCATCAACAACGTGTTTAATCTTGTAGATCCATTTTGAGGTGACAATTGATTTGTCACTAGGTCTAGGAATGATTGCTCAAGCCCTATTCTTCATGATGGATTGATTATTGGGTGTGAAGCCTGATTATCTGCTTTATTCAAAGGTTTCGTTGCATTGGAACCCAGTTTGTCAATCTGGGCTATTCATTAGGCGGAAATATGACGGTAGAATTTATGTTTAATTTAGGGTTTTTTTTCCCTAGAAATCAACCCCTCACTATATATGAGGGAATTGTATTGCGACTATGTAGATGTGTATTCTAACTAAGAAAGAGAGAGGATATCATGTGAGAGAAAAGAGGGAATTATAACGGATCTATTGTAGGTTGTATCTCTTCATTTTTTTGGATAATATAAAAGGAAGGACTGGATGTTTCTTCATGGATGTAGCCCAAACTGGGTGAACCACGTATATCTGTGTCTCTCTTGTTTTATGCATTTTCTGTGTTTATATTTATGCAATATTTTATGTGTTCCATTGCCCTGTAATATATAATTTTTTAACATTGATATTCTTCCTGCATATATTTCTTCCATACTTCTTGATGAACAACTTCTTTAAATGTAGATGGTTCATATTCAATTAGTCTTGTCATATATGCATCATATCTAGAATATATTTTTGGCATTTGTCTTTCTCTAAAGGTTCCTTTTGCAACTCCATGTCCTTCAACATCTTCAAGAGTAGATTTTAACCAATTTTGCCTCTTCCTTGTGTTTGGTATGATCATAGGTTGAATAGGCTCACTTGGTCCTTCTTCTTTTTCTTGAATTGTAGATGGATTATCGGGTTGTACTTCTTTCTTCTTCAAATATAGTTAGATCTTTGTCATTAGAATCAATAGGAATGACTTTTGATATTTTGTAGGCATGATTTTCATCAAATATAACGTCCCTTCTTACTTTAATGTGTTTCCGTTCCTTGATGTCAATTCTATATGCCTTTGAGGAGAGACTATAGCCAAGGAAGATCCCTTTAGTGCTTGTAGAATCTAACTTCTTTCATTTGTCCTTTGAAATTTGGATATAGGTAGGAATCCCAAAGATTCAGAGATGGTCCACACTTGGCTTCTTCCTCAGGTGTCATATGTTCAAGAATTATATGGGGACTTCTATTTTGAATATATATTGTTGCCATTGATGCTTCTCCCCATAGAAATTTTGGTAAGCCTTGATTAAGGAGAATTTTTCGTATACCTTCTTCAATTGTCCCATTCTTTCTTTCGGTCACTCCATTTTGTTCGGGATAGTAGGGAGCCATAAGCTCCCTCTTAATTGTTGCCTCCTTATCATATGAAATCAAAACTTTAGTAGTGTATTACCCACCATTGTCAGATCTCAAAGTCTTTATTTTTCTTTCGATTAGGTTTCCACTTCACATCTAAACTCCTTGAATTTCTCAAATGCTTCATCCCTTTTCTTGAGAAGGTAGAGCCATGTATTTCTAGAGTGATCATTAATTAATGTCACATAGTAAAGAAGACATCCAAGTGATTTGTCAAACATAGGCCTGCACAAATCAGAATGTATGAGGTCTAATATTTCTTTAGACCTTATTTCACTATATGAAAATGGTTTTTTTGTATGTTTTCCCAAACAACATCCCTTGCATACTCCTTCATGATCTTCTTTGATATCAGGGTGTTGACATAGATTGTCATTGATGTCAATATGGCAATATTCGAGGAGCCAAGAGGAGCAAACAGAGCCATTGAAGGAACAAATAGAGCTATCGAAGGAGCCGAGAGGAGTAGACAGAGCCATCAGAGGAGCAAACAGAGCTATTGGAGGAGCAAAGAGCAGACAAAGCCATTGGAGGAAGCAAACAGATCTATCAGAGCAATGAATGCCAAAGAATACACTATCGGGAGCTATCAAGAGCAATATAGTGTATATGCATGCAAATACACTATCGGAGGTGCAAACACATATATATGGGCTATATAAACTATCGGAGGCATAAAAACTTATATATATGCATTTAAACTAATGGAGGCAAAAGACTTAGTTATATTGGAATATACTATCGGAGCGAAGAAAGATATATATATCGGCGATATGATAATCGGCGGTTCGGTTATGTGCCATCACCCCAAACCCTTGACAGCGACATATATGTGCGGACCCAATGGAACATATAAGTTCGGGTGCATAAACAGTGAAGTCTGCCAAAGTGTTTCGAAGCATGTTTTTAGTGTATTTCAACTTTTCAGGCTCTAAGCCTTGGCGCATTAAAACATGCAAATTTGCATTATATATATAAATACCATATAATTGTGATACATGCGAACCCGCTGAAACAATGAATTATGATTTAATATCATATCGCATCCACCCTATTGGTAATCACATATCGCAATACACAAAGGGTTGTCCTCCTGTAAGCGCCGATTGCGATGAATGTTGTGGACCTGATGCAACATTACAGTTTGATCTATTGTTATGTCGCATCCAACATATTGCAAGTGCTTAAGGCCTTGCACCTCTAAAAGCACCGATTGCGATATACACTACGGACCCAATAAAGTTATAAATGCAGGCGTAATAAATTTGAAGTTTGCCCTTTATCGTTTTTCATATATTCCAGTGTATTACATTTGTGACCATAAAAAGGCAGGCCCACATTACCTGAGTATCCAACCCTCCACCGTTGATCATCCCTTTGTAGATCCAATGGTCTACATATATTTCAGGTGGACATATAGCTCGAGGAATACCCGCCCAAAAAAGCGATATCCTCCTCCTTCCCACTGCTATGTGTCACCTGCCAAGTGGAATCGAAAGCCATCTGTTGAATACCAGTTCCTGCTTATGCCCCTTCCGAAATACCACTTGTGGTATAAGAATAATTGTATTGCGGGGGGTTTTTAGGCCAAAAGGCTTATGATAACAATTTCGATAGTCTAGGAGCCCTGAACAAAAGCCGATTGCGATTGCGATTGGGACATGGCATGTGGGTTCGTCCTAATTGGTACAGTCTCTCCATTAACAGTAAAGTCTTGTGTATGCCTATTATCATTAAAAGAAAAAAGGGATATGTTACAGTTTTAACACGCAGCAGTGAGCATGAAGAGGCAGAGGAAGCCACAGCGACTGAAAAGCCAGGAAGCTGAAGGGTAAGCTAGCGCAGAGGAAACAGAAAAGCCCATGCAATGAAGAAGAGGGAAGCCAAAGGACAAGCCAACTTAGAGGAAGCTGAAGCGAGCGTTGAAGAAGCTGAAGAGCCAGTGTGAAGCAGAAATGAACAATCAAAGGCATCAGGAATACAAAAACAGGAAAAAACAAGGAAGTGGGTGCGAATAATCAGAGTGAGAGGAAGCCGAAGTTCAGGTAGAGGCAGGCAGAGTCAAGAGAAGTAGGAGAACATGAGTGAAATAGAAGCTCAACAGGTTTGGGAGTAGAGAACAACAACAAAACAATTTATACCAGGTTAGGGTTGGATTCCACAGGGTTGGAGCCTCATAACTAAAAGGATTGGAATCCTTGGCAGTTGGTGCTCCTAAGTACAGAACTATTGCCTTAGCAAAACAGAGTTGGTGCTCTGGAGGTTGGAGCCTCATAAAATTCCAAGTTGGTGCTTGGAAACTGATTGGAACTATTTATATATTGTATCTATTTCATTGCATTGTTTGTGTTAATAAAAGCATTTATTCCAGCTATCTATTTTTGTGTTCCATATATACTTGTTTTGGTGATAAAAAGAAAAATTAATAAGAAAAATTGATTCACCTCCCCCCCCCCCCCCCCAGTATTTCCAACAATTGGTATCAGAGCAGGTTTCTTCATATTAGCCTAACAACTTGAAGAAGGAACCGTAGTCATGATGAGAAATCATGAAGCGTCAGGAAAACCTCCTCTATTCGACGACACCAACTTTGGTTTTTGGAAAAAGAAAATGACCTACTACTTAATGTCCCTTGGACCTGAAGTCTGGCATTTCGTTCTAAATGAATACCAAATTCCTGCCACTCTTCCAATAGATCAAGATGAGAGGAAATCCTACATTGCAAATGCAAAAGCCTTGAGTCTCATCTTATAAGCCAACTAGCTTATCCCATGAACTAGTTTTTTAAGAGTGGGAATGACCTTATATTGAAGATGACCATATCTTCTATGCCATATCTCAATGGGATTGATTTCCATATGAACTAGGGCTTGAGGAGGTGGTTTAATTACTCTATATAAGCTTCCTTCACGAACTCCAATGGAACTATATTTATCAATACTTGAATATTTTCCCCAAACCAATACCTTTCCATCAAAAAAAGAAACTCTATCCCCTTTATCTTCTAAGCAAGAAATTTAAACCAAATTATTTTTCAAACCTGGAACATATAGTATGTTGTTGAGATGTAGTTTTGCTCCATTCTCTAGCTTCAAAGATGTTGATCCCATGCCTCTAACAACATATCTTTTGTTGTCTACCAATTACACTGCATGAGAATATGGTTCCTTTGATAGAATTTGAAGTTTTTTACTTTCCCCTTTCATATGCCTTGAAGCTCCACTGTCACTGATTCATGCATTAACATCATTAAGTGATATTGTAAGTGTAGCTAAGAACTCTTGACTTTTGACCTTGTTGAATAAGTGGTAGAAATTTTTCTTGATCAATCTTCCTATAGTATTGAATCCCATTCTTATCATTGAGGGTAATCATTTCCTTCAAGCCAACGAAGTGATCTTCAATCTTCTTTGACCTTAGCTCTGATACCATGTTGGGAAATCAATGCTAGTATAATTAGGGCTAGATTTCTCTTTCTTGATAATTACTTTTCAATTATGTTGGATTATTTTAATTATTTGTTATATTATCTTTCATCAAGAAATTATCAAACTATGTGTGCATGAAGATCACAAAAACACAAGACACAAGATGTAGGCACTCTGCCAGGGAAAAACCCCTATCTGGGAGAAAACCCAATAAAAAATCTCTTACTTCAATAGTTTTTCATGAGACTCTTCAAACTGGACATAAACGTCCTCCACACCAAGTCAACCTTTCCTTCTTCGATCCAACCTTCGACTTAGAAACAACAGATCTTCGACCCCAACAAATTCGAATTGGAAACAATAAGCAACAATTGGTAGCAACAATAGCTTCAAATTTGAAAAAGAGACTTTGATATTCTAAATTAGCCCACACAAGAGAGAGAGAGAGAGAGAGATCCCAAAACTTCGATTTTGTCCTTCCCTTCCTTCTTGACCAACTTCGCACTCATTTTAGCCTCCTTCTTCAACTTTTCACTTTTCCCAGCTCTTTCTTGGATGTCAAACCTGTGAGAGAGAGTGTGTCCAAATGAATTCAATATGCTTCAGTATATAGGCTTTTGGTTAGGTCGAATTTCCCAGTTAAGGCTGACTTGATCTCCTTGAGGCCAACCTCGTGTGGAGGTTACATAATTCATCTTTCAGTCAAAAACAATTATTTTTACATCGTTTAATGCCCAAGAAGGGTCTCATAAAATATACAATGACTCTAATGACTCTAACGACTCAATATTTAATGTTAAGAGTTGACAATGGGGACTTTGACTAATAAAATGATGACCCAACCATGAAACTTATGCTTTAATAAGTCATTGTAATAATAATAAAAAAATATTTTTCATTCTTTTGATAAATACATTTATGAAGACCAAACCTAGTTATATTTTTCAATAGAATCGACATAAAACAAAAGAGGGAATCTAATGCACTTCCCATCACTAGTATAGTGTGCACTCACTAATAATGAGAGGCACCTAACCACCTCTACACCAAAATAAGTGATCCGTAGTTTTCCACTAGACACCTAAAAATCTATTGCGCGCATTACATGTTCTTCAACATATCTTTGAGAGTATACAAGCCAACTCTCTGCTGCAACACTATGGGGGACATCAGGGAATTGGGGAAAATCCTCCCCTCCCAGATAGGCCAGTGATAAAATTTATTTCCTCCTCAGTGGGCCCATACCACTTAGTAGGAATGACAAACAAATCTTGTTGGTGGACATCCCACTGGCAGATCAGTTATGCCAACAAAATTCCCCTTCAAGGATGTAGCCTCCTAATGATACTTAAGTAGGCCTACATTCCTCAAGAGGACTTGGGTCGTTGCAGTAATAGGGTGAGGGTGTAAATCTCTCTCCCTCTCTTGTGCCTCCCACGATCGAACTACATTGTATTGTTCCGCAATTTTCTCCTCCTACTATTACTCCTCCCTATGTTGACGTCTATGCTGCATGATTGACATATAAATACATCAAACTCAGACATAAAACATAATTTTTTTTTATTATTATTAAATGAAAAATGTGTTCATAAATAGGGAAATATAACTTTCAATTAGAAAAAAAACATCCTCGGTGCGCCAAAAAAAAGTAATGCACCAGACATGGTGTGCCACAAAACAAGAAAACACTGACAATGGTGCATACAACTACTTGACACACTTCTTACAAAATGGTTATTTTTATTTATCGATGTGGTGTGTTGAAATAACATTATGCATAACCTTTTCGCATTGAAATGGAACATTTAGGTTAAAAAATGCACTGACCTATTTTTTTAATATTTATGCATGCAGTGCATTTGGTAAAAACAAACACAAAGGGAAGAAACTTTTACCAGACACACCGTGGTAAAAAATATAAATTTCCTAGTGCGTATCAATTTATCAAATTGTTGACGGTGCTAGAAATCCGTCAACCAAGGGGGTCTCCCTAATTTGAAGTCCCAATTAGACCTCACACCATTTGGAGTAGGAACCCCATCCAAAGTACGAACCGACTACCACTTTCTTAAAGATATGCCTTGGCTTTAGCTGTTAGCATGGGAGAGAAGTGCACATGTGCTTTTGAATGAGCCAACGAGTGTGCCTTGTGAATGTTCGACTACAAATGTATCAAGGTTCTTTTACAGCAAGGGGTAGAAATAAAGTGAGCCTCTAAGAGAGAAGTAATAGTACTACCCTAATGGAGAATCATAGAGATGAGAAAGAATCATTTGACATCAAGCGAAACAGTTCACATATATGCAATGATCGTTACAACCATTACAACACATTTCCAATAAGTTAAGCATCGAATTCACCGAAATAGTTCAATTAATTCAATATATGTGAAAGTGAATATGAATCTTAAACATTCAAAGAATAGTCTTAGAAACATCCACAATCCACATGTGAAAATGGGCTAGCCAAAAAGGCTTCTTCTATAAAACAAAATTCCCAAGATACATAAATACAATGAACACCACTAGCTCCAATAGTGGAGCATTAGAGCCACTACTTGCTCCCCAAAAGTACTAACTTTGTCTCTCTAATGCCTTGTGGGAGAGGTCAAGGTTACAAGTAATTTATTTGAGAAATGAGGATCTATTTATAACTTGAGGAATGACCTTTCACATCCTCGTGACTCTTGATTTTCCAACTTCCATTGAATTTTAGATTTCTACAACCTTTGGAATTCCAAATGAATTTTGGAATTACATAGGGATTTGGATATTACATGTATTTTTAACTTTCATGACTCTTTAGTTCATACATGTCTCTTGGACCTCCACTTATTTGTCTTTACAATTATTACAGGAATACATCATGACTTCCACATCATCATGTGATGAGACTTGACATGTCACTATCTTTGATGACTCGGACTACTAGTGACTGATGAACTTTCTCTAGTAGTGACATGGCTGCCACTTGTATCTTTGTTCTTTAAGCAACAACTTTGATTGTGGATGTATCTACCCTCCAAGGGGTATTTAATCGAATGGAGTCTTAAGGTGAATTGATAATCTAGATTTAAGTGTGTTCTTCATTCTTTCCATGCTTCCTTTTTTTATTCTCTTTGCCGGATCTTCCTCATGTGTGCTTGTCACAATGTTTCTGAAATACCTATATCTATAATCACTCATGAAAAACAACCATTAACTTGAAAAATATCCTATTCTACCATGTTTTATGCATATTTTTTGTTTGTTCCTTTTCAATGCACTTAAAAGAGGTAAAAGGAGCTTTAGGGTGAATGGGCACACTTTGAAAGGCTGAAGGGCTAAAGAGGGGATGCTTTGGGGCTTCGAAATTCACTCATGTGCTCAAGTGAGGGAGGCAATCAAGGTAGGGCGCATGGCAAAAATTCGAAGGACAAAGGGGAAGGATTCAAGATTCCCAAGGGTTTTGTAACCTCAAGGGAGAGATGGAGGGAACATGGCACACTCTTGAAGGTTGAAGGACGAGGCTTTATGATTTCAGAGTGTGATCATGCACTCAAGAAACCAAGGGGAGCACATGGTGCACTCCCAAAGGCTGAAGGGTGAGGCTTCATGCCTTTTGAGTGCACTCATGCACTCAAGAGGCTGAGGGCACATGGTGCAAGTCTAAAGGTTGAATGAGGAAGCTTCATGCCTTCAGAGTGTGGTCATGTGCTTAAGGAGGGTGCATTCCTTCAGGTCAAAGGAGTGCTCTCAAGGAGGGAATATTCCTTCAGGTTGAAGGAGTGCGCTCAAGAAGGGTGCATTCCTTTGGGTCGAAGGAGTGATCTCAAGGAGGGCACATTCCTTTAGGTCGTAGGAGTTCTCTCAAGGAGGGCACATTCCTTTAGGTTGAAGGAGTGCTCTCAAAGGAAGGCTTGATATTTGAAGGGCACAGTTCGAAACAAGGAAGGGGAAAGATGGATTAAGGAGTACGATGTGTGCTCTTGGAGGGTGCATGGTTCACTTCTAAACAATGAAGGATCCCCAATCAAGGCTTCATAGTGAACTCATGCACTCTCGGACTCAATGGGTTTTCTTTGAAACCAAAGATTTGTCTAATTCTGGGATATAGGAAAATGGGAAAACATGATGAGTTTTAAACAAACAACCATGTGTGACACATACCAAATTATCGATAAAAATTAGGCAAGCTTGAAAAATGATAATTATACATCAAAATTCCACTTTGCATGCACTCCCAAAGTACGATTTGTGAAGTTTGTGCGACTGCAACCCAAAAGTGTCATTGTACGACAACAAAGATGTTACGACCATGAAATGCACCTAAAGATGATATAATAAATGCGAAGAAACTTGAGACCAATCAAGAACACTTGAAACACATAGAATATCACTAGACAACTTTTGATAATCAAGGTAACAAATTAGATACAACAATGATAGTAGGCTCCAAAAGTCGAATATATTGAAATTTTTGGGGGTTGTTGTAGCAGTGACAACGCTTGGTGACACACTGGGAAAAATTTAGCTTCTCTGTTCGGGAATAAGGGTTGGACCTTTAGGTATTGATTTCCTCAATTTCCCCCTTTCGACCCAGTTTTATACATAACATCTCACTTTCCTTTACTTGGTTGAACACACGCAAGAAGACACACCATATAACAATTGTTTCAATCCAGGAAAGGGTAATGTGCACGATGATTTTATGATATTCAGAGTATGATTTTTCATATCTGATGTTGCTCCAATTCCTATAGGTCTGGACAGTACTCCAACGAAGTCACTTTAGGGGCACAAACATTGCTTTGTTGCCAACGAGCCTGGTCACTACCCCGATGAAGTCGCTTGCTCCACCTCCCTGTGCAGGAAGCATTTATCTTCTTTCACCCTTTATTTATCTATTTAATAGAAATTTGCATCGACACTTATTGTTTTCAATGGGTGGAAGAGGGACCTGACTTATTGAGACAATAGGAGGTTTCCCCTTCAGAGAAGTATTTTAAGACCTTTGATATTGGTTTGCTCACTTTATATTTTCCCCTTATCCCCTCTCCACTAGATTGGAAAAGTGTTAACGCACAGGTAGATTTCTACCAAGTTGACTAGCTAAGATACTAGCATAGGCATGGATTTAATAGGTTCTCTCAAGGCTCTCCTATTGGACGAATCATATTTTCCATCTAGACTTAGCTCAACCTATGAAATTTTCCCAAACAAAGAAGGAGAACAATAGAAAGCCAAGCGATGTGGTTGTCACACTTATCTTTTATTACACCACAAAGTCTTTTGGATGATGCACTCTTTCACACAAGGTCTTATTAAGCAAACAAGCAAGAACATACATACAAAGCCAAAAGCAAAAAAAAGAGACAAAGCAAATGGAGGTTGAAGCCAAAAACATCATACAAAAGCAAAACATATACAGAGACTATATGGAGAGTAGGTAAGAAGGTGGATGGAATGCAAGAGGAACTAAATGAAACTAAGCCTACTCCTAACCTAAACAGCTAAAATTTTAGGGCTAAGTTTAATGATATTTCCAGTGAAGCTAGCGTAATTTTTCTTGACCTGCAATCACAAAGATACGAGCAATGAAAACTGACGTAATAGAATGTGAAACAAAAAAGATAAGAAATTTAATATCTTGCAAAAAAGATAAAATGTCTTTGCTAGATGTAGAGAGATGTGTCATGTCACCTACCTTTAACCCAACTTGCCACCTTACCTTTTCAATGAAAAACATAAGCAAACAAACCTTGATGGATCCTTGTGAATGTACCTGAACTTGCATTGTCTTCCCTAGAAAACATAAAGAGAGATCAGAACTTGCTTTTAGAAAATGGGCTTGCTAAGTAAGATGCTTCCATTTGATGATAGATTGAATCATGAGATTCAAAACATTCCTTTTGATGATCATGAGATTTTTGTAAAGATAAATTTTCAATTGATGTCATAGAGTCAAGATGGGAGTCTTGTAAGGGAAAATGAATCTGACTAGGTTTAGAAGCTTTTCAAGATAGTGATTTTTTGACATAGCCATTAGCAGAGGTTTAAGTGCCTCAACCTCTTGAAAAGTATCTAAAAAATTTAGAAGAGAGACCATAAGTATCACTCGATGTAAAGCAATTGTCATGAAATATATTGTTTGGAAAATGATCAATTGGATGACAATTGTTAGAACAAGAACCATGATCAAATGGATTGATTAAAACAAACGAATCTTGATTAGTAAACAATAAGGATAAATCAATTTTAATAGCTTTGAGAATGCTTCAAACAAAAGAATCATCTTCCTCATATATTGAATGCGGAAATTGTTTTCTTCTAACTCGTGACACACTAGACTGGCATCATAATCATTGGAAGAATCAAGATGGAATGCTAGTATGGAAAACACCTGAAACCAGTCAGGATGCAATGGGTGAAAAAGAGAAACTTGATTCAACAAATAACATAATCATTCACTAACACTCAATAGGATATACAGTAGCATTATAACATTAACAAGAAGGACTAGGAGCTGATTATTTTCAAAAGTAATTGATAGGTATGGATCTTTCGGTCGATGATAATACTTAGAATGTTCAACTTCATGGCTCTGTATATTCATGGAAGGTATACACTCCAAACCCAAGTTATATTCAAGAGATTTGCATGAAGACAAGTCAACTAAAACACAATTTTCAATCTAATCAGAAACTAAATCTTGAAAGTCATAAGAGTTATGTCCAAAATACCACAATTCTTTCAAGAAGGAATTTACATCCAATGAAACCATGAAAAGGAAATAATTTCGTGAGGATGTCCAAATATGATTTAGTTCAAGGGCCTTACTAGAGTCGTGATAACCTGACATAACCACCAAGTGAAGTTGAAGTGCATAAACTCCCTGATGAGTCCCAAAACTTTCAAGAATTGTAGAATTATGTTTTAAATATTGAGTAAAATCATGCATGGTATGTGGACAACTACCATCAATAATTGCAACAAGATCACTAGTATCAAGTTGGCAGTCATATACATTACTAATTTGATCACAATTTACATCTTTAATAAACAAATTACCCACATTATAAAGTTCTTCTGATTGCACCTATGAGGATGAATAGATTGAACGAATTTCATGAGTTACCTATACTAAGTAATTCTCCCCATGTAAGACTGGAAATGATAAGGAATGACATGAATACTTGATGATTTCAATACTTTCCTCTTCATCATGAATGATCTCACCACTGTGTGTCAATTCAAAATCTAACTCATTAGATGAAGTATCCCCATCACAAGTTAATGCCTTACAAAAGGTAGAACACAAGGGATAGTGAGGTGAAGAGACAAATTCAATAAAAACATATTCATTAACCGAATTAGATTCAAGATATAAATCATTCGAAACAAATTTTTATTGAGAAAATGAAAGATCAGTTGGTGAAATTGGACAACCATCATTACATACAATAATGAAGTCAAAATCAACAGAATGAAGGTTTTCCAAGGCTTCATACTGATTAAGAAAGTTAGCTTTATTTAATCGATCACCAAGTTTCTTAGATTCACAATCAACCAAGGATGGGAGAACATTATCTTGATATGGAGAATTTTGAGAAAGAAAAGAAATCTTAAGAGAATCCTCACCTTCTTCCTCCTCTAGCTATGAAGAATGAATACCTTGCACCTAATCATGGTTTAAATTTGGAAGAGATTGATTAAGTGGATCACGGGGCAAGGGATCATGAGAAAAAGGTGATAGAGGATGATAAGAATCAAAACCAAATTCAAGACTAGAATTATGAGTGTTAATACCATCTGGTGGAATGAGGGATTAATCTTCACCATAGGCTTCATGAACCATTCCAAATTATCCTCAGTCATATTAAGATCATGGGAAATGGATTATGGTTGAGAAGATGGATTAGGAGTTTGATTTTCAGATTTCCCATCTTCAACATTATCACAAGGGGGGGTCCAAATCGTATTTTGTGTGGATCATGATTGTTCAGAGGTCTTTGTTTTAGCCAAATGTATACCCCAGGAAGTTTGTACACCCCCCCATGTGGGGGGGACTTGTCCCTCCCACGGGGGTTCGGGGGCTGATCCCCCCTGGTTGGGGGGTCAGAGGGCCAGTGGTCCCTCGGCGGGAGCTCGGGGACAGTGCCCGCAAAGCTAAAAGTAGATGTAAAATTGCGTTGTAAAAGTATAGTAATTTCTAGTCAATTGGGCCGTTCATTAGGCGAATGATCTGATGATAGAACTTATGTTTAGTTTAGGTTTTTTTGCCCTAGAAGGCAACCCCTCTCTTTGTATGAGGGCATTGTATTGAGTCTGTCTAATATATGTGTATTCTCCGAGTGAGAAGCAGAGAGGTGAGACTCTGAGAGAAAACAAAGGATGTTACAGCGAATCTGCTATAGGTTGTGACTCTTCATTTTTGCTGGATAATAGAAAGGAATGACTGGTTGTTTGGGGTGGACGTAGCCCAAACTAGGTGAACCACGTATATCTGTGTCTCTCTTGTTTTATGTGTTTTCTGTGTTTATATTTATGCAATATTTTATGTGTTCCATTGCTCTTAATATATAATTTTATAACAAATCGGCACTGGAAAAGGAGGAGGAAAGGGAACAAAAGGAAGAATAGGATCCTCTTCTGAGATTGGGGGTGTCTCACAATTTTCAAAAGTTGGGTGAACAAGAACATCTGGAGGTTTATATTCAAATTGATTTAAAGAAGTCTGAATTAAATGTTCAAACTTTTGCTTAAAGAAATCTCAATCCATATATTCTTCAGGAAACTCATAACATAGGTGAAGGAATGTGTTAGCAAAATCCTCAATTGATTCATCAAGATCCATTCTAAGTTGATTGATTCTTTTATAAACATCTCGGTAATCTCACCAAACAAACGCTTGATGGAGCTCCTTAAGAAAATGACGAAAAAAATGAATGGAAATGAATGGTAAGGTATGACACCATTGATTAACATGGCCTTCAGGATTGAGGGTGAAAAGAATAAACATATCATATTCATCATTGACATCAAGATATTTAAAAACCCCAAGAAAATCATTTATGTGCTTGGAAATAAATGCACCATCCTCACCATCAAATGTGAATTGAGAGAAGGAATGAACGAGTTCCACGAAGACTGAAAGTTAAAAAAACCAAGAGGTAGGTTACAAAAACACTCTAGGATTATGATTTGTGAAAGATAAATTTAAGATAAGAGATTCAAATAGACTCAACGAGCACAACATGTCATCTGGCCCTCCTTCTAGCGCCAATTGTTGACAATGTTGGAAATATGTCAATTAAGGGGTTCTCCCCGATGTGAAGTCCCAATTAGACCTCACACTATTTGGAGAGAAGCCCCATCCAGAATACAGCCCAGATACCTCTTTTTTAAATATATGCATTGGCTTTAGCTATTAGCATGAGAGATAAGCGCACATGTTCTTTTGAATTACACAACGAGAGTACCTTGTGAATGTCTGATTGCAGATGTATTAAGGTTCTTTTACCAAAAATGGGGGGAATAAAGTGAGTCTCTAAGAGAGAAGCAATAGTACAACCCTAATGGAGACCTATAGAGATGAGAAAGACTTGTCTAACATTAAGTGAAATAATTCACATAGGTACAGCGATCGTTATAATCATTACAACACATTTCCAATAAGTTAAGCATCAAAGTCATCAAAATAGTTCAGTTACTTCAATACATGTGAAAGTGAACATGAAACATAAACATTCAAATAATAGTTTTAGAAACATCCACAATCCATTTGTGAAAATGTGTTGGCCAAAAAGGCTTCAAGTATTAAGCAAAAGTCTCAAGATACATAAATACAATGAACAACACTAGCTCCAATAGTGGAGCGTTAGAGCCACTACTTTCTCCCCAAAAGTACTAACTCTATCTCTCTAATGACTTGTGGGAGAGGCCAAGGTTAAAGTCCTTTACATGAGAAATGACGATCTATTTATAACTTGAGGAATGACCTTTCACATCCTCAAGACTCTTGACTTTCCAACTTCTAGTGACTTTTGGACTTCTACAACCTTTAGAATTACATATGACTTTTGATATTACATGTCTTTTGGACTTCCATGACTCTTTATTTCATACACGACTCTTGGAATCCCACTTATTTCTCATTACAATGATTACAACAAAAAATCATGACTACCACATCATCATGTGATGAGACTTGACATGTCACTATCTTTGATGATTGGGACTAATAGTGACTAATGACATGGGATTTCTATAGTGGTGACATGGCTGCCACTTATATCTTCATTCTTTAAGCATCTTTGATCGTGCATGTATCTACCCTCCAAAGGGTCTCTAATCGAATGGATTCTCCGGGTAATTTTATCATCAATATTTAAGTGTGTTCTTCATTCTTTCTATGCTTCCTTTGTTTATTCTCCTTGTCCGATCTTCCTCATATGTGCTTGTTACGATGTTTCTAGAATACCTGTATCTACAATCACTCATGACAAGCAATCATCAGCTTGAAAATCTCCTATTCTACCATGTTTTATGCATATTTTTTGTTCGTTCCTTTTCAGTGAACTTAAAAGAGGTAAAAGGAGCTTCACATCGCATGGGCGCACTTTGAAAGGCTGAAGGGATAAAGAGGGGAGGCTTTGGGGCTTTGGCATGTGCTCATGCAGTTAAGGGAGGGAGGAAATCAAGGTATGGCACATGGCGCAAGTCCAAAGGATGAATGGGAAGGCTTTGGTATTCCCAAGTGGGTTGTGCACTCAAGGGAGAGATGGAGGATGCAGGGTGCACTTATGAAGGTTGAAGGATGAGGATTTGTGCCTTCAGAGTGCATTCATGCACTTAATAAACCAAGGGGGGAACATGGCGCACTCTCAAAGACTAAAGGGTGAGGCTTCATGCCTTTGAAGTGAGCTCATGTTCTCAAGAGGCCAAGGAGGGTGAATGGTGCAAGTCCAAAGGTTGAAGGAGGAAGCTTCATGTTCAGAGTGAGCTCATGTGCTCGAGGGTGCATTCCTTCAGGTCGAAGGAGTGCTCTCAAGGAGGGTGGATTCGTTCAAGCCGAAGGAGTGTGCTCAAGAAGAGCGCATTGCTTTAGGTCGAAGGAGTGCGCTCAAGGAGGGTTCATTCCTTTAGGTCGAAGGAGTGCTCTCAAGAAGGTGTATTCCTTCAAGTTGAAGGAGTTCTCCAAAAGGAAGGCTTTGTTTTTGAAGGGTGCAGTTCGGAACAAGGAAGGGGAAATATGGATTAAGGAGTGCACTTTATGTTCTTGGAGGGTGCATGGCACACTTTCAAATAACGAAGGATCCCCAATCAAGGCTTCAGAGTGTGCTCATGCACTCTTGGCTTCAATGGGTTTTCTTTGAAACCAAAGATTTGTCTAAGTATGGGATATAGGAAAAGGGGCGAAAATGATGAGTTTTAGACATACAATCATGTGCGACACATACCAACTCATCGATAAAACTTAGACAAGCTTGAACAATGATAATTATACATCAAAACACCACTTTTCATGCATTTCCCAAGTACAACAAGTGAAGTGTGTGCGATTGCGACCCAAAAGTATCGTTTTAAAACAACAAAGATGTTACCACCACAAAATGCACCTAAAGATATTATAATCAATGTGACGACACTTGAGGCCACTCAAGAACACTTGAAACACATAGAATAGCATGAGACGACATTTGATTTTCAAGGTGACACATTAGATACGACGGTGATAGTAGTCTCCAAAATTTGAATGTAGTGAAATTCTTGGAGGGTGTTGTAGCAGCGACAACACAAACACATCGCAAAACAACAATTCATAAATTTACAAGGTGCACTACCATGGGTGTTAGCCAAATAAGTTGAACACACCTCGCAGGAAAAAATATTTAAAAAAAAGATATATTTACCTAATTTTCAATTCTAATATGCTAAAAAGTTAAATTAGAGAGAAATGGACATTACCTAGACATTTCCTCATCAGGGAGGCATGGTTACCACGTAAATGAAAAAACCAATTTTGAGCACCGTTTGAGAAAACTTGAAAGAAACACACTAAGTAATGGATAAAAGGATGGTAAGCAAGGGAAGCACTAGAGATAGGGCGCTTAACAAAGACAAGAGTAGCACCAATGCTTGAGAGCTATATAGCACTGCAAATGGTAAAAATGACTTTTGTTGTCGATAGATTTTTTTTTTTTAACCCTTTTTCCGGTGCATTAGAGTAACAACACCATGTGTGCACTTTCCTAAGCGCACACTATTTTTGAAATTAAAAATCTTGCCATGGTGCACCTTGTTATTTACGCATTGGTACATTTCAATACATGAATAAAATTGGTGCATCCTTTAAATATAGCATTAAAATAGTGATGAATTTTACAACTAACATTTTTTAAATTTAATCTTTGTCTAGTGCTTTCGAGTAGTATACGCACTAGTGCACCTTATATAGGTAGCACATTGTTGTTTTTATTTGTATAAAAAATAACCCTGCAATGATTCACCACTTTCTATTAAATAATTGGTCGTTCAACTCAATTAACGACATCAGTGCATATAATATAATCAATGCACCACTATATTTAAGTTAAAAACCACACAATGGTGTCTTATATTGGTTACGCATTGGGGCGCTCATGTACTTGTTTAACACTAGGGCATCATGAGAGTATAGCATCGGAATGGTAAAAATGAATTTTATGGTCTATTTTTCTTTTAATTCAACGCTTTCTAGTGCTATTGAGTACTATATGCACTAGTGCACATTATGTACATAGCACATTGTTAAGTATTTATTTCTATAAAAAAATAACTATGTCATGGTGCACCATATTCTATTAAGAACCAATGTGTATGATTATATAACACAATGGTGCATTTGGGTATATAGACGCACCATTAAAAACATTTTCTAAAACATCTGTTACCCATCTCTGCTAGTGACCTCGCTACAAACAAATTTTGGGCTCTTTTTATAGGGGCTTACACAAAAAACTCCGCTAGAGGGTCTTTTCCTTGTAGTGCACATTCATATTCCAAAGAACAAGAGAAAGAAGTTGGGACCTACAGGCACGAAAGGAATCTTTGTTGGCTACAAAAAATCATCTAAAGCATACAAAATCTACATCAAAGAACAACGTCGTATTGAAGTAAGAAGAGATGTCACATTTAATGAAAGCATTGCATACAAGAAGTCCAAAGATATCCCCATTGACTCTAATGAAGAAGAAGGACTTGTATTTCCTAATGAAGATATTCCAAGAAAAATAAATTCCCCATAACCCTCAGTTGATCATCATGAAGAACCAAAAGGACCCAGCGAACCTATAGAACCTTGTTGAGCATGTTTTCATTAATGTCAAAGCAGGAGTAGGTGCAGGAACATGATGTCAAAGCAAGTGCAAGATATGTTGAGCAGGTGCAGGATGTCATCATTGATGTCCTCATTATGTTGGTTATCATAGATGAGATGATGTAGTGATCAAACCCTGACTCTATTGTTTGGATTCCTTGGATGATGGGCATACCCCATAGTTGTCGGAGTTTTTCCAGCAACGGATCTGTGAATTTTCCTTGGAGGTCCTTTCCATTGGATTATCCTCATCATGTCGGTTTTGTTGATGTTTGGAACTCTTCATGGGGCCTTATGGTTTATGAGTTATGCCCAATGAAATTTGGTGATCCCATTTTGTGATCAAAATCCCCAAGGGATGTTGATGACATGTCATTGTATTATTGGTTGATAATGTGGCAAAGAAGGATCACCATTGAAAAGTTTAAATTAAATAATATGTGAAAGGGCTACAAATTTTATTATGATCAAAATGAGAATCCAAAAGAAAATTCCAATGGGCCAAAATTTGGCGGGAATTCTTTTGGACCAAAATTTTAACTTTAAAAAGTCCCTGCCCACCTCCCAAACTACTAAGTCGACCTACTCTAAAGAGGTATACATAAAACTATATAAACCAAGGCTTATGATGCTTAGGGTGTATTGAATGAATGGTGTCTTGACTCAGAAAACAAATTCACTCTATTAGCTCTCCGATCAAGGGTTCTCAAATAATCTAAAGTTGCAGGAGGGTTTCTAGGCCATTTTTATTGGGGTTTCACTTGTCTTGGCTTCTGTGGGTTTCGCTAGTTTGTCCTTGCAGGTGGTGTTCATTAATTTGTATGCTCTACGATGAGAAAGTTTTAAAAGGGCCTTTGGGATTGTAATGTTTGATGGGTTTCATTGTTTGCTCAAGAAATCCTTTTTGCATTTTTACCTAACGCAAATCACGATATCTAATTTTTTGTGGCCACAAGAGTTCTGAAGGTGGTCTCTTTCCACCATCTTCAATGGCCAAATTAACTCATTTTTTGCAGACTAGTTAACTCATTCCATGCAAAAGGATATAGTGCATTGATCTCCAGTTGAAAGGACCATGGATTGGTACTACGATGTGTGAAAATATGTCTTTCTATGGCCATAAGATTTGATGAGAAAATAATAGTATTGTGTGCACATGTATGTGACTGATCACAATTGCTGGTGTGTGAAATTTAGATGTCTTTATTCTCTGTGGTTCTGAGGTGAGCAAAGGATTTCTTATTTTGGAAGCAAGAGTGAAAACTCTCTAAGAAAATTCCTACGAGATTATTTAATGAAGGCCTTGATCCATCTTTGCAAATTATGCAATCCTCTCGTAAATTTCTAAATTGTGCAGCACTTTCACCTTGGTTTCCTTAGGCATTGGTTTCGAGGCTTGCATCCTAGGATCGATTGGTTTTTAAATATGTGATGGACTAAGGACAGTTGATGTAAAAAACCTTTGTAGTGGTATGACATTTTTTACAACGAATTATGTATATTGCATCGCTAAATTTGTGTTGGAGTGGAGTTTTGTGACCTTGCGGATTTGAGAACAAATTTGAGGAAGATCTTGAAGAGGTTGGAGTCTGGCCTAGGGGAGTTTATTGTATATGAAATCCCCTTGTCTTCATTAAGGAAGCATACTATTGAAGACTATGAAGAGAAAACATTCAATTATCTTGAAATAATATAGCTACATCCCAACCCTTAACTCTCAACCTAATTCCTTCACTGGATTTGTCATAATCTCTAGCATTGTTTGGCTCTCTTACTAGGTAAACATGTCTACATAATTGAGCACTGGATCTACATGTGTAATCCTATGGCTAAGAAACTTTTGAAGATTACTTGAGATCTTGAATAAGTGTTTTGAAACTTGTGTACATGTATGAAGTCATGGGAAGACTCTTTCAGAAACTCATATTGAAGG
>APFE031697546.1:0-33137 GCA_000404065.3 Pinus taeda
TATGGGCCAGATGGGAAAGTTGATAAACATAAAGCTCGACTTGTTGCTAAGGGCTTTTCACAAGTTGAAGGCATTGATTATACTGAAACCTTTTCCCCCGTTGCCAAAATGAACTCTGTCCGCCTTGTTCTTTCCCTTGCTGCCTCTTTCAAATGGGAAGTCCATCAGATGGATGTTAAATCCATCTTCTTGCATGGGGACTTGCATGAAGAAATCTACATGGAACAAACTATTGGGTTTATACAAAAAGACTCCAGCCTTGTATGTTGTCTTAAGAAATCCCTTTATGGTCTCAAGCAAGCTCCTCGGGCTTGGTATGCCAAAATGGATAGTTTTCTTTAAGAATCTGGCTTTTCTAGGTGTCATTCTGACCATACTGTCTACACCAAGAAAGAGGGCAAGTCTCTTATCATTCTTGTTCTTTATGTTGATGATCTTATCCTCACTGGTAGTGATCCCAAACTTATTAACCATGTGAAGTCTAGCCTTAAAAAGAAGTTTGAAATGACAGGCTTAGGACATTTACATTATTTTCTCGGTCTTCAAGTCTTGCAATCCAAGGAAGGTATTTTCCTCTCCCAATCCAAGTATGCCTGTGATCTTCTACGCTTTTTTCACATGGAAGATTGTAAGCCAGCTCCTTCTCCCTTTCAGTCTGGAGTCAAACTTTCAGTCACTTGTACTTCCCCTGAAGTTGATGCTACCTTATACCGTCAACTTGTAGGAAAACTTTTGTATTTAACCCATACTCGTCCTGATCTTTCCTTTGCTATTGGCCTTGTTGCTCGGTTTATGCAAACCCCACGTGAAAGTCATTGGAAAGAAGCTAAACGAATACTTCGTTATGTTCGCGGTATAGTTCAGTTTGGCATTCATTACAGTGGTGAAGCATCTCCTCTATTGGTTGGTTTCACTGATTCCGATTGGGCTGGTGACCCTGATGATCGGAAGTATACTGCTGGTTATGTGTTCACTCTTGGTTCAGAACCTATTACATGGGCTTGCAAGAAACAAGCTGTCATTTCTCTTTCTTTAGCAGAAGCAGAGTATCGTGGTGCCGTAGAGGCTAGTAAGGAAGCCTTGTGGCTTTGTCAAATCCTATCAGAGTTTGGTTTTGAGCAGCAGCATCCGACTACACTTTGGTGTGATAATCAAAGTGCCATTCAGCTTTGCAAAGATCCAGTTCAGCATCAGCGCGGCAAACACATTGAACTACACATGCACTTCATCAGAAACTCATTCATGACCATGTTCTTGAAGTGCAATATTGTTCAACAGATGATCAGGTTGCAGACATCTTCACAAAGGCTCTCACAGAGGCGAAGTTCACTAAACTTCGATATATGCTTGGTGTTCAGGAAGTTGTCACTAAGGGAGGATAGGCTCTAGTGCCTCCTTCCTTCTCCTATTGTGTCATATTTGTAAATCCTTCAATCCTATCCCAAGTTGTTCTTAAGGGGGGATGTTAAGATATTCTGACACATAGGAAATAGTTAAGTTCAACTTGGCCTAGTATAGAGTTAGGTAAAGTGTGTTTCTTTACCGTTGTACATTTTGTAACTTACAATCCGACGGTCACGATATGTAGTGATCCGACGGTTCATTCTCTCCTCGGTATTACCGACACTTGATCCGTGGCTTTACACCCGATTGGTCCATGAATTCTATTTAAAGCGCATGGAGGGTCATTTGTAGGTTAACCGTGCATGAGAGAAGCTTATGTAAATTTTCATTCTTTTATTAATAAATTGCCTGTAGTAGCCACGTTGGCGCAGGCCGTGGACTGTTTCCCTCTCTGAGGGTTTTAACCACGTCAAAATACTGGTGTATTGATCTGTGATCTGTTTGTGAGCGGTGTCCTTTTGGTGTTCTGTCTGATGAACTTACCCTGTAAATTCCTACACTCCCTCAATACTCTCAAAGCTTCTTGATGCATATGTTCCATCCCGCGGTGCCATAACTCACACAAGTCTCTATTGCTGGTGGTACTAGTGTGAGTGCTACCAAATGTGCTACTCACCAATGTTCCTTCTGACTAAAAACTGAACCTGTATAGTTTCCATGAGCAGACTCCAATCACTTTAGCTGAAGTGATGGAAACTCCCCTAGGAGGCATCAATATCTTCCCTCCTGAAAAGGTGATGTCAAACCCCTTCTCCTCCATAGAAGACACTGAAATCAAGTTCTTCTTCATCCTAGGAACATATAAAACATCCATGAGCTTCAAAGGAGGCAAATACTCCCTCTCCAGGGTCACAGTCCCCACACCAACAGCTCTCACAGTGTGGTCATCTCCTAATAGAATCTCAATATCAAGTGCCCTCTCTGCAAGCTCTGAAAAGAACTCACGTGCACTTGACATATGGTAGGAAGCCCCACTATCTATGTACCACACATCAAATGATGTACTCCTAGTAGATGTAGAAGTAATAATGCAAATTCCTAATCAAAATGTGAAGCAAACTACTCCACCTCTACTAAAGGTGTAGTACCCTTCTTCCCCTTGTTCTTCCTCTCAGGACACGTAGCAGCATAGTGTCCCATCTTCTGACATGTCCAACATTTGACTTAGGACATATCCATATCTTTCTTATTCTTCTTCTCTTTTCCCTTAGCCCCATCTGATGAGGCCCCTTTCTTGGCCTTCCCTTTGTTCTTCCCCTTGGTTGTCAAGGCTAAATCCTCCTCATCTATTATCTTCACCCCATCATTGCTAGTTTTTTGTATCTCGTGCTTCACACAATCATCCCAGAATTTGTCCCAATTAGGAAGATTCTCAATAAAGGTAGAAACATCTACAAAGACCTCCCAAGACTTAGGAAATCTCACTATAGCTATCCTGACTAACTTTGTGGGTGCAATTGTCTCACCAATAGAAGTCAAATCATCACGTACCTATTTGACCCTACCAAGATAATGAACTACACTTTCAGTCTTTGTCATTTTGATGTTCTTTAATTTTTCTTTGAGCACCATATTCCTGCTATCATTGGTAATCTAATAGAGAGTGGTTAGAGTTGTCCACATCTGATATGCATATGTGTTTCCTCTCACCTGAGGAACCACATGATCCTTTAAACTGTCCATCAAAATACTTTTTTCCTTTGCATTATTTTTTGTGAATTCAACAAGTTCATCTACAGCAGTGGGAGGTACAACCACTTGCTGCACTATGTCCCAAACTATTGCATCCTCAAACATTGTCTGAATTTTGTCCTTCCAAATGACATAGTTGGATATCCCATCCAGTTTGTCCTCTATCCTTAAGAACATGGCCATGACTGTTGCCCAAAATCTACAAAACCAAGAAAATGGAGAAATGAACTTTCTAGCACACCTTACTATCCCAAAGTTCAGTCTGTGTGAAATTTTACCTTGTGTCCTAAAATATCAATTTGTTGTCCAAACCATTGTTTGTCGTCCCAAACTATTGTCTATTGTTCAAACTACAATTATCAACATGTAGCTCTGATACCATGTTCAAATTTGATGACCAAAAAAAAGTTTCCAACAATCCCAACCCGATTTTAATTTCACCTTATCACTCCCATTTAGTTAAATGCCCTTTTACATAAACATACATTCAACATATAGAATTTTGGAAATTAAATTTTCAGATTAAAACACATGGGACTCTCAACACATGCTGAAAATAAATATGGACATAACCAGACCAGAAATGCACATAAAAATACACACATATTTTTGGTCAACTTAGACCCAAGCAAAACCCCTTCAATCTTCTTCAGAAAAAACCTATTGGAGAGCTCTTCAAATTTATTTATCTTTCAAGTTCTGGAAAAATGCATTTCCAGACAAAACAAAATAGTAAAATACAACTTGTCTCTTTAGCCCAAAACTCCTTGAAAATTGTGCCCACTTTGCCTCGATTTTCATGCCCACTTGAAGTTGAAAATATGTGCTATATGGATATGATTGTACAGACTGTACTATACAGATTATACGGATTATACAGTTTTTTTTCAAAACTTCTCTCGAACGATGTGCAGCTCACAACATTCAATGATGTTCGTATTGTACCTTATGTTGTCTTCTAAGCCTTGATTTCCATGCCTAGCTCTGCCCAGAAATCACTCCTTCAACTTGCTGCAACAAATTTCTCCTTTGGAACTTTTCTCCGGCTCTAACCCTCCTTTCTCCAATCTACTCATGAAGAATGAATGTAGTCTCTCTTTTTTTTCCCCCTTTTGTTTTTGTAAATGACTTTTGGGCAACCCTAAGATCTAATGGCTCAGATTCATTTATATCAAGGGATGGGAATAAATGTGCATTTAAGTCTCATTTTCTATTTTTTAACTCACCCATTAAATAAAATACCCACATTGTACTTTATGTCTAATGTCACTTTTGACTTTATAATTTAACATTGACTTTACCACTTATAAAGTCACTTTCACTTTATAAAGTCACACTTAAGAAAAGAATTATTTTGGACACTTTTCCCTAGGTAGAGACTAACCCATGGGAAACCACTTGTCCAAGGTACATTAAAAATCAAAAAGTACCGCCATGAGCTAAGTTATAAAGCTCCAATAAGCGATATGGGTTTCATGTCATTATAATGTCATATTATTATGTTGTTATGTTGGTTTGCTTTCAACAAAGTGATCATTATAAATACTACATCGAGCTATGTTATAAAGCTTCTTGGGTAGTATGTTTACTTTTCAATGGTTTTGTTGAGGTTTTGGTGTGGTATAACACCGACGATACTATTCCCCAAGGGGGAGGGTTCTGTGACATCCTTGGTGAAAATTCCATGTAATAAAAGTTAATAAAGGCAAAAAAAAAATTACCACAGTTGATGGGACACTTATTCCAGGATGAATGTTGGGCAAGACATCTTAGGAGGTGTTCATTTGGTTGTTTATGGCTAAGGAAATTGGCAAAGTCAATGGCTAAGGCTTTGGAAAGGCAAAATGGTATTTTTGGCACATTTATTTATGAAAATAAAGGAAATTAGGAGAAAAGGGTGGTGAAAGGTCACAAGTTGCATGTGAGGAGTAAATTGAAAGAAAATAATGGAAAATGAAGAAAATAGAGGCCTCATTCATAAAAAGGCTTCTGAGGATCAGTTGGTAACATTTCTTTAGTTGATTTTTGGAGCTCTCCCATTATTCTCTCTCTCTCACTCACTCTTGGAAACTTAGATTTTTCTTGGATAAAATTTGGCATTAGAGCAAGAAAGCAAAGAAAAAAAGAGAAAGCAAAGATCAAGCAGGGAAAGTCAGGATCAAGCAGCTATAGTAGGATTCATTGCAGGTCTCAATTTGCATGTGTATTTTCCTTTCTATATTTGGCATGCATGGTATTACATGTGGTTATTTTCTATCATGGCATGGTTTTTTTAAGGTGTCACAGTGTTTTTAGCCTAGCCTTTCCATTTCCAGATAGTCATGGTGTGATGGGATTTTCATGTTTTGGTTGAGCTGGATCGCCAGATGGATTTCAAGTTGAGTGGGGTGGATCTTCGAATGATATAGCACATGACCTAGTGGTCCCTAAATCAGACTGTGGATCACAATAAATCCATTGGCCTAATGACCCTTGAGCCAGACTATGGGTTGTGGTAAAGCTAGGATTGTGTTGCCTCGGTGGGCCTAGGAATCCTTGCCAGTTATTGGTAGGATATATGGTAAAGCTAAAAGGTGGTTTGCTCTTCGGTGGGCCTAGTAATCTTGGGTTTGGGATATGCGGTAAATCCTAGAGAGTGGGTCTCGGTTAAGGGCCTAGTGATTCGGGTTTGGATAGTGGTAAAGATTGAGAGACTACGAGACATGAAAATTCCTCATGGTGTAGGTGAAGAAATCCATTGGAATCCATGCTTATTTGGCCTAATTATCGGGTGGAGATCATGGTAAATCCAGTTATGATGTGTTCATTGTGTTGGACTAGTGATCCAGGATGGATTATGGTAAAGCCTGGTTGCTATTGATGAGGGTGAGGTGGTTTAGCCTAGGTATGCCCTGGTTGGTTCTTTTGGTTTGAGTCCCACATTCATGCTTGGAATATGGCCCGGGTGTGAATGTTTGAAGAGATATTTTACTCAATGATTCTATGGTCGGGTGGAATGTGGAAGTCCCATCCCAAGTTTGGTTTTTGCATCATTAATGAAAGGTTATTTCTCCTTGTATTTCTATGAGAATTTTGATGGATTATATGTGGTCTATATGGTTGTACTTTCATGAGTATTTTTTTGTTATTATGTTGGTTATACACGTGTTTTACATTGAAGAATCTAGGGCATCAGAGTTATGATGAGATTCTTCTAGCAATGATAACAATTTGTGAAGTAATTTTACTATTCTTGTTAACATGTTCTTCTTCTTGTTATTATTATTGTATGTTCTCTTACTTCATAAAATAGTTACCAAAAACACAAGATACAAGAACACGAGATGTTGTCTCTCAGCCAGGGCAAAACCTCTCTCTCCTAGAGAGGAAAACCCTTCTTCAAATTTCCCTTATTGAAGCTTCAATTGACAAATGGTAAACCCTATACCCTTGAAAAGAAGACCCTCTAAGTACAACTCAAGCCTTTTTCCTTTGATGTGAGATCACATATTTTTGTAGCACTTTTTCCTCCTTCTTCTAACACTTTATCCTCTTACTATGATATTCTTTTGACAACTGATAGCATCCTTAGTTATGCTTGCCTTAGAAGAGATATCTCTCTTTGTTATTTTGTAGACTTTCGTACTTAGGAAGAGGATCTTATACTTTATCCAATTGATCTCTTTCTTTTGATATAGTTGTAGATCTGATGTGGAAGTGTGTGGCCCTAATTCTTTGCACGTGAGAGAGGATTTCTTCATGAAATGGTGCTTGACCCCTTCTCTTTCCTTTGCTTGAGTAGTCTCCTTATTTGCTTGAGTAAGAGGCCTAATAGACACTATTTCCTATCCCAAAAAGATTCTCTTTGTATGACTACAATAGAGGGTTTTTATGATAGTAGAGAGAGCATCCCTTCCTTCTCATGTGTGACTGTAATAGGCCTTAAGACAACCCCATAAAACTTAGTTTTATTCCTTCCTTCTTCGCTGCACTAGAGACACCTTTCTTCATCCTTATTAAACCCTTTACTCGTCCTCCTTATTCATTGATTTCAGATATGATATGATGGTTCTTTTGTGATGTCGTATGACCCTTTATATAGGATTTTTCCCCTCCTATTAGGCCGACTTGATGACATGAGGCCGACTTGACCTCTATAATTTGGATTTCTTCCATTTATGATGCCGACATATGGAGGAGGCTTGTGATTTTGCTTCGAGGTATTTCTTGGACTCTAATACATAAATATACATGGTGTAGCATGCCCTTAAGGGTCTTCAATATTTATTTTGACTCTTTGACTACCCTCTAGCACTTTTACATGTGTTAGACCTATGAAATGAGCAAGAAACCCATTTATATAATTTACAAAAATAATATTTCTTTTCTTTTACATGTACAAAGATCAAAATTACATTTATGAAGATCAAACCTAGTGACACTTTCTTCAGCATTCCCTCTTAACTAGGGAGGTATTCAGAAATCATTACAAGGTGTTTGGCCATTTTCAATCTAAAGAATTCACATAAGAGAAATCAGATTGGAAATCCATCTGTTATAGCATCATAGTAACCAACATTGTTCCTACCGCAAGGCCTTGACTGGAAGCTATATCTCTCATTAGGTCAGAGCACAATGTTGGTGATACCAATGACTATAGACACCTTCATCATTGTATCCCAAGGTACATACCTACCCGGGTGTTCATTGAGTATGACCTTCTAGGAATTTTCTTATCTTGGGTTCCCAGCCCTCAAAGACTACTAGTGCTTTTGCCTACTCTTATCTTGGATGCCATACACATCCTTAAAGGGCATCAGATGCTAGATAATTACCCAATCCTTCCATTCTTTCTTCCCAAGTGAAGACAAGAATGGTGTGTCTATCTCTCCCTCTCAAATAGGGAAGATAAGCCCATTCCTATGAAGGAATGTATCCAATCTCCCTCTGACCAAGGACTTGACTGAGCTCCTTCTGAACTAGGGACTTTTATTACATCAACAACTTCTTCTTCGTGGGTCCTTTAGCTACTTGATCAATATATATTCTTGATGTCATGAATTTTTTCATGCTTCTTCCTTGTAGGGCATCAGTAATTTATCACTTTCCTTCTTGGTTTGTCATGGCCTTCCTTTCTTCATGGAAAGTGGCCTTCTTGGTACATGTCTGGAACCTTTGTCATATAACTACTTCTTTTTCATCATTCTTGTTTATGAAATTTCCACTCATCATATGAATGCTTAGTTGTACTTGCACTTTACAATTCTTTGTTCTAGTAGCCCTACATGACTTCATCCATATATTACTCAAAATTTACATTAAATAGTTCCTTGCTATATGGCTTTCCATCATGTGATTTTGTTGGCTTGAATATGTATTCTACATTTTCATATCTCCAAGGCCTTTCTAGGTGTCAAGGGTCCTTTGATATTTTCCTTCCTTTGTCAGAGTTCTCATGCCTTCTTCTGGGAGATTTCTTCAACAAATCTGTCGGATGATGATTCCTAGTGACCATGGTGTCCTTTTATCTCTGATTTCTTTTCCGATATGATTCTTCATATGTTGTTTATTCAGCCACCTCACAATCGTTATGAGTACATTTCTCATCTTGACCTTTATTCACGTGTGAATCATGCCTTTGAGCATATTATTAATGACAAAGATATTCCCTATTATTGACCATGTTTTTAGAGCCATTCCCCATGCTCACTAATACATATGATGACATGAAGTTTAAACTGAAAACATAGATGCATATATATACCTCATCTTAGTTCTTTTCTTGATCATCTCAACTTCCTTTGAAAACTTCCTAGATTGAGATTGCCTCAATTCCCTTAGTTTTGCTTCATCTTTTCTTGCCTGCATATCATCCTTTCTTGAATCCCTATGAGTGGAATTCCTATCGAGACATCTAATTTTCCTAAAATTTATGAACATTCTATTAAATATTCCACTGGAGGATCTTATTAGTCCTCATCCTGCAAATTATCCTTCTTGTTGATGATAGTGGCTTTCTAAGATTTGATTATGATCATTCATTTCTACATTGATGAGGTTATTCAATAGCAACATCCTTCCTACATGAATATTTTTATCTGAGTTATCTCTACATAATGCTCCTATATTCCTAAAGATTCCAACTTTCATAAACCATGCATTCTATCCTATTTCTACATGTTCCTATGATACCCAAAACCTTGAAAGAAGACTTACGTGAATAAGTTGACTTTAATCATAGTAGAGATCTAGAGGGTCCTCCTTTTTTTGAGTCTTCTCTTCTTCTCGTTTCCTCTTATTTTTTTCCTTCTTAAATTTGGGGAAATCCCTCTTATAGTGTCCATATTCTTGACAGCCAAACACTTTGGACATATCTCTGTTACCCTTCCTTCGTGGACCAAACTTGTCAAATTTTCCTCTTCTTTTGGCCATAGCAAAAAATGCTTGCTCCTTTGATCCCACATAATCTTTGGCTTTTTGTCTAGTATCCTCAATTTTTCATAGAGACCAAAGTTCATTTAGTGGGTTAGTTTCCTTCTTGGTATATATACTTCATGTGAAGTTGCCCCATTCCTCAAGTAGAGCATTGAGTACTACAGTTGTCATTTCTTTGTCAAACATAACTTCTCCTAGCACTTGTAGTTGATCTCTCATCTCAAATATTTTCATGAAGTGGGGCGATATTCCTTCCTTGCATATCTTTATCTTATACAATTCATTACATAATGATATCACTTCTCCAATTGTGGTAACTGAGAATATCTCCACCATTTTATCATATATTTCTTTCGATGTTTCAAGTTTGGAAACATAAGGAATGAGAGAGTCCTTGATGGATTATATTAGAACTCTTTGAGGCCTTGTTTCATTATTATTATACTTTTCTAGGGCTTGAGTTTTTTCCTTAGTAGGGATAGTGATACGCCCTTTGATGTGGTCTAGAAGTTCATTCTCCTTGAGAAGTAAACCAGTCCTCTTTTTCCATGCAAGGAAATTAGCAATCCCAGCTAGTTTGTTGCTTTCCTTGCAAAAATACATTATGATATGTTCAAAAGAGGACATACAAATACTTACTTGATAGTGTTGTTGATGAAGAAGTCTTGCTACTTCCTTGAAGATTTGATGATTTGTCTTCTTGGATATTAGAGATCTTCAAATTGCCTCCTTCAAGGTGCTTTGAAAGAGATTGCTTGGTGATGAAGACTTCTTAGTGTGTGAGGCTTGAATTGGAGTGCTTTCCTTTTCTTGAAGATTGTGTATCTTGATGTAAATTATTCTTTGAATGGATCTTCTTATAGTTTCCTTTATATGAAAGGATCTTCTTCTTTCTTTGTAGTCCTTCTTGATGGATCTAGAATGGTAGATGGTAGATCTCCATGTCTTTGACAAATTTGAAACCCTTAGCTTGTAGATATGATGCTTCAACCTTGTATTTGTTCTTGAGATGCCCTTCATTGATGTGTCACCTTAGCTCTAATACCATGTTGAAGAACCTAGGGCATCTAAGTTATGATGATATTCTTCTAGCAATGATAACAATTTGTAAAGTACTTTTACTTTTCTTGTTAACACGATCTTCTTCTTGCTATTATTATTGTATGTTCTCTTACTTCATCAAATGGTTACCAAAAACACAAGAGACAAGAAACCCACAATGTTGGCTCTCAGCTAGGGTAAAACCTCTCTCTCCTAGAGAGGAAAACCCTTCTTCAAAATTATCTTATTGAACCTTCAATTGAGAAATGCTAAACCCTAGACCCTTGATAAGAAGACCCTCCAAGAACAAGTCAAACCTTTTTCCTTTGATCCGAGATCACTTCCTTTTGTAACACTTCGTCCTCCTCCTTCCAGCACTTCATTCTCTCGCTATGTTATTCTTCTAGAAATTGACAGCAATCCTATTTATGTTTTCCTTATAAGATATATTTCTATTTGTTCCTTCATAGACTTTCTCACTCAGGAAGAGGACCTTATACTTTATCCAATTAGGCTTTTTCTTTTGAAATAGTTGCAGATCTGATGTGGTAGTAGTGTGGCCCTAATTCTTCACAAGTGTGAGAGGATTTCTTCATGAAATGGTGCTTGACTCCTTCTCTTTCCTTTGCTTGAGTAGTCCCTTTATTCTCTTGAGTAAGAGGCCTAATAGGTACTCTTTCCTAGCCCAACCAATTCTCTTTGTATGACTGGAATAGGAGGGTTGTTATGACAACAAGGGAGGGCCTCCCTCCCTTCGCATGTGTGATTGTAATAGGCCTTAAGATAGTCCTATAAAACTTAATTTTCTTGCTTCCTTCTTCGTTGCAATAGAGACACCTTTCTTCTTCCTTCTTATCACCTGTACTCATCTTCCTTCTTCATTGATTTCAGAGATGAGATGATGCTTCTTTTGTGATGTCGTATGAACCTTTATATAGGAGTCTTCCCCTCCTATTAGGTTGACTTAAGGCTAACTTGATCTCTATAATTCATATTTATTCCTTTTATGATGCCAAAATATGGAGGAGGCTTTTGACTTTTCTTGGAGGTATTTCTTGGACTCTAATACATAAATATACATGGTGTAGCATGCTCTTAAGGGTCTTCAATATTTCTTTTGACTCTTTGGCTACCCTATAGTACTTTGACATGTGTTGGACCTATGCAATGAGCAAGAAACTCATTTCTATAATTTACAAAAATAATATTTCTTTTCTTTTACAAGTACAAAGATCAAAATTACATTTATGAATATTGAACCTAGTTACACTTTCTTCAATATTTTATGAAAGCATCTATGTATGGCTCTCAGCGTGTTTTTACTTGTAAATGAATGGATATTGTATCTATGTCCTAATAGATGATAATGTAGAAAATTAAATGAGGGAACAATGGTTCATAGTGATTCTCAGATAAGTATGATATCACTACACTTAATTTTGTTGTTTACACCTATAGGTTACATGTTGATGATATGTTTGACGAAATTCCTGGCATGGCTAGTAGGGGTCTAATTAATGTCATGTTCAACTTATTGCTTTTGCATCATTATTTCCCTATTCTTTTACTTTTCCTAAGTTATTATTCCATTATGGGCAGTGACCTGGGCTCTGGGCTTGAAAAAGTGGCTCAAATCTTGAGGTCGCTCGCATAGCACTGACAAATTTAGTCTCTGGTCACTGGCAGGCAAGCCTGTGAGAGTGACTTTGGGTTTCTGGACGCTCTCTTGCCTATAGCATGGGAGCGAATAAGGACTAAGATGTTCAGAACATTAGTAGGAACCAAGGACGGGATCTCTGAGTGGCGGACATGTATCCTGAGGGTTATTTTCTTGATGTGGATAGGTTGGTTGATGTGTTCCATCGATTCCACTTCCTTAAGGTCACATAGGAGGTCAAATCCAATCATAGTAACCTCTCATCGCATGTTTACCTAGTTGGTGTGGTTACTTAAGTAAATGTGGAAGGAGGATGTTACAAAAGATCACATCATAGCCTTGATCACACATCTAAGACACACTCAGTAGATTATCTTTCAGTCCATCAACATATAAAACATTTACGGCTTTACCTTTGCCATTTGATAAATTGGCCATTCATTTTGAAATTATCTTCCCTGGAGAATTGTTGCCTAAAGCCACATTACATTTTTCAAATGGCTTCCAAGTTAGAAACTTTCTTATGTCTCCTTTCATGTGCCTAGAACAGTCATTGTCCACATACTAATGGCTCCCACCATTTTGAGCATGCAAAGCAATATCACATTGCTCTAATTTTTCTTTTTCTTTCCAGAATTTGGCTTTTGTTCAATTTGATCAATAATTGTCTCTTTGTTCTTCTCCTCTAGCCTATGATTGATTGTTATATGCTTGAATTTTTGACATTTAAAACATTGCACCAGATAGCGTAGAGGAGAAAAATAGTTATTGTGCCTGGGTCTTCTTTTTCTCTGTTGAATTCTTCTACTAGATATGAGTTCTCTGTAACAGAGATTGACTCTACAATTTGCTACTCTATGGCCATAATTGGTGCATGTGAAACAATACCCTAGGAAGATATGATTCTTCTTGGAATTCTACCTTCTACGTTGAGCTGATTTTTGGGCAGTTTGATTTACATGGTCAGTGATATTCTTTTTTTGTTGTTGATTTTCTTTTACTAAAAACTTGTCTCTTGATTCTTTGCAATCCCTTCTTTGGCTGGAAGAAAAAAATTAATTTCCCTTTTTCCTTTTAGTTATTATATTTTACTTGCAGACTCAACTTCATAACCTAGACTAGTTCGATTTGAGGAGGGTCATTGTGCTTCCAATATCTCATTCAAACCTTCAGTTGCTTTTCCAAACTTCTGATTGAAATTGAGTTGCGTTTTAGCCTTCTCCAATGCCTCCTTTAGCAATATAATTTATCCTTCCATCTTCTCATATATTTGGGCCTTTTCTTACCTTAGTATAATTGCAAAAGCAATGGTTCAACAACCTCGACTTTTTCTTTTATCAAAGATTCCTTTTGAGTTTTGGTTTTCTTTCTCATCCTCTCTATCACCTCAAGTGCACTTACTATTTCTCCTTCAATATCAACTTCTCCTTCATCATCATCGGAGTTAATAGGCTCAACCTGCATATTTTCAATGGCCATCAACATGAATTCCTTGGGGCTCTCATCATCTATGTCCTCATTTGAGGATTGGCTAGGTTAACTTTCTGAGGAGCTCTCTTCTTGAACATAGAAACCTCTCCTATTAGCCTTTTTCCCGTCCTTTTTAACCTTTTTAAATTTATCTTTAGGATCATAATATGTCTTCTTATTTTCAGGATAGTTTGATGGATAATGACCAACTTTGCCACATTTAAACACTTAAATGGTAACTTACCTTTATACTTTCCTAATCATTACTTTAGCCTCCTCATAAAGTTGGATTCTTCTTCATATGATTCACAACATGAGTCATCATGCTCATCCTTGCACTTCTTTTATGCTTTGAAGGTTGATTCTTTGGCTACAAATTTTCCTTTCAAATTTCTTATCTCGCAAACAATGACTATACCAAGTAGTTCATCTAGAGTGAGAGTGCTCAAACTTGGAATTTCTTCAATAGATAACACCCTGGGATTAAACCTCTCAGGAAGAAATCTTATTATTTTTTTCACTACCACATCTTCATCTAGTTTCTCATCAAGCCCTCTTATGGTTTTCACAACTTCATCAACTCTCAAAAAATACTTTGCAATATCTTCATCATCATGCATGCTCAATGATTCAAATTGTATCCTACAACCTTGGAGTTTAACTTTATTTACCATATTGTCTCTATCATGGTAGTTGCTCATCTTGTCCCAGATTACTTTGGCAGATGTGCAATCCATCACCTTGGCAACCTCTTATTCAAGTAGGTCAGCGAGCAGGGCATTCATTGATTTACCATTTCATGTGAACTCCAACTTTTGATCTTTGGTAACCACTACTAGAGGAATTTGATATGCTTCTTCCACAACATCCCACACATTAGCCCAACTGATTGAATGTAAGTCTTCGTTCTTTCTTTCCCAAACAAATAGTTTGTTCCATTGAACATAAGTGCCCTATTGGTATGACCTCCTTCCTGGTTTTCCATGGGCCTTGATCTTTCTTCCAGTTGTTAAACTGTTCTAAAATAACCGGCCCTAATGCCAATTATTAGAAACCAAGATGGTGGGGGGGGGTGTGGGGTGCGGCGTTGAACCAATACTGTAGCAATTTTACCAAACTAAAACTTTATTTTACTTCATTTTCATCATTAAATACTAGCAATAAAATAACCATAACACAAATTAATTTCAACAATCATAATGGAACACACAAGAATAAGTAACTTTCAAAACTGCTCTTCAATTCATTCATAGAGCAAGCTACAACATGTTGTTACAATTTCTCTGGCTACAACTAGCAAGAAGCTACAACTAATGGAGCTACAACCCCGACTATTCTCTATCACCCACTCGAAGGAGCACCAACCCCTGATCAACAAGCTACAACTTTATTTGGACACTCACTATTCCACATTTCATCCATTTCACACTAGGATCAATGACTTCCTTCTCTTCTTTCAAAAACAAATGAATCCCTCAAACACCAAAACCTTCAGCAATCTTGATCACTAAAAGACACCTCGCTACACTAGAAGCTTTGTCTCAAAAAGCTTGTGTACATTCTTCTTGATCAACCCTGCTTATAATGAATTTGGCTTGATATTTTTGGCTTCTCTTTATTTTCTCTCATTTTTTCATGATTCCTTATTTTTGTCTTTGTCATGTTCATCTTTGTCCTCTGCACTTGTTCATTGAGTTCTCAAACCTTAACCAACCTTTTCTTCCAATTGAGCTAAGTTTAGTTGCATTTTTTAGATAGTCAGGACTTTTACAGGTTTTAACAGTGCTTATTCTATATTTATTTGCATTCAAGTTTGGCTTAACTGCCAAATTTACTACCAAACTATCAGTTCCTATGAATTTGGGCTTAAGCCCCTTTTGCTAGCACCTTTACCATCTTCTTCGCCATAAGACTGGGTCTCCATGACCAACATCTTAGGCCCTGGGTGCTAAGCCCTTTCAAGTCCTTTTAGAAGACTTTTTCTCTTGTTAATCGCTATGCATCATTGGTCATGCCTCTATGCGAAGCAACCATGCTAAATGTTAAGGCTAGAGTTCCCAAACCCATCTCCTTTTATTATCCACTAAGCCCCTGGTCTCCAAAGGCTACACGAGACCCTGTGTGGGCATGTAGCCCATACCGCCCTTCCTCCTGATGCATTAAATTATGTGAACCACAATAACCCATCGGGGTCTAATATTCAGGTTAACATGTCCATAGGGACCACTTGGAATTTCTATGATTGGTTGCTAGATGTTTTGTTGTCTATCCTGGATGTCTCAGCACTCACTGTCTGGTGCATTCCTTCGTGCTCTATTAAAAAAAAATTGGGCTTTGTCTTGTAGGATGAGTTGTATCATAGGATCCTCCCACTGCAGCAAGAGCCAATAGAAAAACTCTATGGGCTGAGTCAACCACCATGTCATCCTGATGCCTCTAGCTCGACACATCCATTATATGCCCTATTAACAACCCACCAGGCTCGATCCAGTAGGATGGAACAATGATGATGTCACTTGTGCCATGTGTCAACATTTGATTGGTGATATGTTTCACTTATATATGGGCCCCCTGGGTGCTCAAAAATTCCAAAAGTGACGACCATGTGTCCTGCATTGATTGGACCATGTCATGTTAACGTCATTAGCCCATGTTGTTTTCTATGAGTTAATAATACACTGCCACATGACCTTGCTGGCGAGGAGAGAGAAGGTCCTATAAGGCCTCTTTTGTGACCATTTTCCATTATAATTTATTTTTCTTAAAAACCATTGGGTTCAAGCCTTTTGTCATCAACACCATTCCTGAGAATATTGTGGTTTCAGGACATGTGTCATCGAGGTAGATCTCCACCATTCATCTATGTGATCAATTGTGCGAGAAACCACCCCTTGTGATCACAAAGCTCATCTAAAGGGATGTCTTCAGTGCCATCAAAAAGTTGGCACATGGCCCTACCCTTTCCTCCTAGCATTTAGCCATGTGCACCTTAAACAAACTTTCAGGATACCACTACGGGGTGGGCTCCACCCGCTCAATGCATCCTGATGCTTTACATCAACATCATATATGAATCCTTTGGGGTGCTCCCACTATGGAACCACCGCTGGGAAGGTGTCATCCTGCTCCATCTGCGGCCAATAATAATGCTTCTCACTGCTATAGAATTTTCCATGTCTGCCTAGAGCTCTTTCTTAGAGGCTCTGTCGATCTTGGCACCAAGTTTCGCACTTGTTCCAACTTTAGTTTTGTGCCAAAGACTCTAGCCACTTTTAGCTCTGCTATGAATGCCTTTGGGTCACTCAACTTTGGTTGGCTCTTTCTTTTGATCTAGGAGGCCTTTTCATGACTTCCATAAATCATTAGAAATATATTTCAAATCTCTATCCATTTGGATGGCTTACACCTACATCTAATATGATATAGTTCCCGAAAACTAGCTCTAAATACACCACATTTATTATGATCTTTTGCTACTCCTTGAGGTATTTCTTTGACACTTGTGCCTCCTGCTACCACTTGCTACCACCCGTTTACATCAATGACAACATATTTCCAATAAAATAAAGTTAACGATACAAATAAGAGTTGCATATTAATGAATATTACAGTATCAAGGTGAGTTATTTGACAGTTTTGTAGACATAAGAAAGAGTAGTGTATATTGTAGCCAACAAAGAGGAGAAGAAAAGAGAGGTAATAATTACTCTCTTTGTTTGAATGATAGCTAATATTTTGGTCCTTTGTAAAAGACAGGGTTGAGGAAGTAAGGCATAGAGACAGACATAGGATACTAGAGCAAAAGATACTTTGAAAGGGGCAGGAGATATCAGAGGCAAGAGAAACTCTAATGGATGATTGCTTAAAGCTAGAGATAATTCTTGTGAATTGCAGAGCTAGGAATAAACAAAAGAATTCCATCTAGAGGCAGAATTGGAAGATTGAGATATTGAAATCTTAGAGGAGGAGGACCAGGTAGTTATAACTAGTTTCATGTTCATGTTTGGCTAATAAATTTGTGAGTGCAGGTAGCAACAAATGCATGCGGAGATGTAGTGGGCATGAGAAGATTTCCTCATAGGCAGGAGATGATCTAGGTTAAGGGGAGAACCAATTTTGTTCTAAAAAGACTGTGGTAGAAGAAAACCTTGTAATAGAGAAGCTGCACACACAGAGAAGCATTCCATTTGAGGTTGGAAGAAGAGGGGATAGAGGAAGTCCACAAGGAGAGGATAACAAGGGAATTTCTTATAATATGAGTAAAGGAGAAACACCCAAATAGGAGAAAGAAGTTCCCAAGAGGTTCCAAGAGGAGGGAACCAAGAAGAACACCAATATCCAAGAGGAGGTGAGGTGTCTAAGTAACAAGTAAGGTAAGACTTGTTACAAGGAGAGGTTGCAGCTCACGGTGAACTTGGAGGAGCATATGTGGAAAAAGAAGAAGAAGAAGAAGGTGAACATTGTTGGTCATGATGAAGGGTTAAGTAAAAGCCACAAAAAAGGGAGAAGAATATCAACAATATTGGAACAAAAAAAATTAGCTAAAAATAATTTGAAAGGGAGATGGCTGAGTTGAAAGCATAAGTTGATGTGCTAATACAACGACTACTAGTGAGGGAAGAAAGGAAGAGATGAAACATGATGAGGAGGTTCAAACAATGTGTCAAACATAAGAGTTTTTAGAGTAAATTCCAAAAATCTAGAGAGCTAGGGAAGCAAGAGATGAATCCATTGATGAAATCCTCGATGGAAGAAGAAAAGCTCAAAGTAGCTGAGCCTGTGGAAGGAACAATTCATTTTTGCAATCCATTTCTAGAATACAAGGAGAGGAGACTGGTGGAAATTCATGGGCAATGAAAAGAGTCCAAAACACCAAGAGGTGTCCTTGACAGAAGAGGAGGCTAGAGAACCATGTGCTTTTGAAATTAACAAACTATGTGTGGATGTAGGTTTTATAAGCAAGGAAGACGAGTAGGCATCAAATGCTCTTGTAGATCAAAAGCATGGATAAATTGTCCAAAAGGAGAACAAGAAGATAAATTGTTGGATGTTGAAGAGGAGGAAGGTGAAGTAGCCTCTATTGAAAATGAGGCTAAATTACAACATGAATGCTCCATTACTGGAATAAGAACTTAGGTTTGTTGAGCATGGTAGATTGAAAGTTCACTTGTATGAACCAAAGCAAGGTAAAATCCTAAGAGAGGATGATATAGATGATAAAATGACAATGTGATTAGTTCAACACAAGTAAAGAGTGTTGGAAATGTCAGATGAGGAGGAGGAAAAAATTAAAATGTTTTCATCTAATTGTTTGGGTGAGTTTGAATTTGTAGGTACATAACGCCATGGATGTAAACAAGTGACTGAGATTAAGGAGGAAGTAGAACAACTAGCAGAGTTTCGTTATGCAAATAGTGAAAAACAAGAGGAATTTGATTCAGAAAGTGAAAAATCTTAAGGGACTACCACAATATCAGGAGATGTAGAGTTATCTCATGAAGATAGTGTGGATGAAGACCATGAAGAAGCTCAGCCTAACCCTCCCCAAGTTAGTGAGAGGAAGAGTAATTCTAGAGGTACAATTTACTAGTAATGTCTTCTCTTTTTGAATCTTATTTCGATCATTTTTGGAAATATTTTTCATGGGTTGGAGACAAATGGAGATTGAGAAGAGAGAAGAAACTGCATGTTTTGTAGGCTTCTAGATTGGTTCAGTATTAAGATGATGGAGGAAGAGTTGGTGAGAAGCACTCAACCCAATGTGTTATGGTTAATTTACGTGAAGACAAAAGAGCCCAAGGACAAGAAGACAACCAAGAGCTTGTTGTTAACAAGGAGGATAAGTCATTGTCTCATGAAATCAAGGAGAGAAAAAGGTTGGATTATGAAGACAATTATGAAGCAAGGTACATAGAAGTACCTCAATGAGGAGTAGTTCAAGATATTGATGAGAAGGATTATAAAGAGCAAGCCATGGTTTTGTGGAGAAATGAAAAGAGTGTCATCCAGGAAGTTGTAGGAGATAGTGAAAGGGTTTAAGAAGGAACTCATTTATTTAGAAAGACAAATACCCATACATTTGCAGCAAATATTCAACAGATACAAATTGTTTTTGTAACATGACATTTGTATGTGCAGTTGTGACCAAAATTCAGAATTCTAAAAATAGTAGCAGACAAACTTTCATAAGGCCAAGAAAATATTTGACATGGAAGCCATGCGTTGTGGAGATAAATGAAGAAGAGTGGGAGAAGAATCTTGCAATTCCTGTATAGAACATTGTTGAGGGAGAGAAGGACTAAAGAAAATGTGAAGCTACAATATGCAAGCCTGTTATGTCACTAGGAGTAAAAATGAATAGACCATTCGGAAAAGATAGGAGAAGATTGTTGAAATCATGATTGAAGATGCATAGGTAGGACAACAAAATATGTCAAGATAAGAAAACAAGAAGGAGCATGAGGCAAGTATGTCTCATAACAATTTATCTCATTTGCAAACAAGAAATATAGGGAAAAAAATATTTTTGAAGAAGAGCAGCAGTTTCTCATAGTGTATTTTGTTGAAGGAAGCACTGAGGAGGAATTTTTTTTTTATAGAAGTCTATTCTATGTTGAAGGATGTGATGATTTGAAGAATGAAGTCCTAGATTCTGGGAAGATGTTTATGAGTATGACTAGTATCAACAATTTGAACTAGTAAGGAAGAAGCATTATGTATCAACACGAACACATATTGGACATGAAGGTTGAGCAGATAATGATGTTGATAAAGGGAGTACTTGAGGAATGGTGAAATGGTGAAGGAAGACTATTCAATTCTATCATTTAACATACTAGGAAATACTACTCAACATAGCAGAGATGGAGCAACTATAAAGTAGAATTTGGGGTCGAGGAAGGAAGAGGATAGCCAACAATAAGTTGGTTGTATAGTATTTCCTTAGCAAAGAAAATGGCACATTTCAAAATCAAGTATGGGATCTTGGAAAAATAAAGTCAGAACTAAAGCAACAACATGATAATATATGTGGGTAGCAACAACGCTTTTTTTTTTACCCTGGAGGCTTTTACAAATAATTGACCAAGAGGTCAAACCTTTTTTCACCTAGGGATTTTGATGTAGAAGAATCACCCTAGAGTTCATGTAGATTTTGAAAGGGATCTTATTTCCCTCTTTTGTTTTGTATAAATTAAAAATTAGGAGAATTTTTTGTAAGGCCAACTATCTTAGTTCTAGAATATTCAATTTTTAGGATATTTTTCCCAAATGGGCTTATGTAAAATTAACAAGTGTCATGATAAGTTTTAGTTAGTTTTTCCCTGCTGGATAGATGTCCAATTTTCTCTTTTCCTGTGAAGATATTTTCTCAGTATTGTTGGTGTAATATTGTAATGTGTAGGTTAGGAGCATAACTCCTTAGTTCCTCTTTAGAGAAATAATTCAAACGGAATCTCCATAAGACTTCATGTAAATATTTTTTGTTTGAGAAATGAATGTGAATTTTTGCATCCCCTCTATGTACCTGTTAGTGTTAGTCTTTCCATCCTTCCTCCAGTGATCAAATAGGCTCTTATAAAGTGATTGTGAAGTGTCAAGGTCAAATTTTGTCATTTCAGTCAGTCTTCAAGCAAAATTTGGTCACTAGGCATTGGTTTATTTTCACTCCTTCTAAAATTTCCCAAATGTCAGTCTATGTCATCATTCAGCTGAGTCTATCATCATTCATAGGGTTTTCATTATCATGTCAGTGTCTAATGAGTTATTTTACATCTTGTTCATGCTTCAGTTGTGCCTATGCAAGTTCATTTCCCTCTCCTAGGGTTTTGAAGCCAATTTCTCCTGGACGGTCAAATCATCGGCAAAACTTGTTTCCTGATGCTCATACACCTTCCCCTATCCTTAAATTACCTTACCAAATGCTTCCCATCACTGAGATTCCCAAATTCCTCATTTTCCACAAACCCTAGTTTCTAGCTACAACTTGGCAATTTTCTAGGTTGGGCCTGTGTTTTGCCCTTTTGGACCCTTTCCCCTCACTCAATATCTGATATTCCACTTTCCCCTGCTTCCTAACATCCCTCCCCACTCCCAAAAATTTCCCCAAGAATTTAGAAGCCCCCTATCCCCTTCATTTCGCTTCATTTCGACAAAATTCCTTGTTTCACACATCGGGGCAAGTTTCACTCAAATGATGTTTTAGAGTATTCAGAGATGAATTTTGGAAAAATAAGAGAGGTTTTTATCCAAAACATGCCAAAGAACAAAAACCTCCTTCACTTTTTACGCAGGTGTCACGGTTTGAGAGAAATGTCAAGAATTTCGTTTCCTCAGGAGAATCAAAGATACCTCTGAAGTGACCTTGGGAAAATCAAGTTTACTCCTAGCTTGGTTGGCCAAATGATTTTCGTGATGGGTAAAATGATAAGTAGACTCAAAGACCTTTCCAACAAGCCCACTTTTACTCAATTTTGACACCGGGAAGGCCTTCAAATGGAGTTGCCAATGTGCGAGACCCGTTGAGAGGCCTGCGAGACCCGTTGGGCGGTGCGAGACCCGTTGAGCGCCCCTCCACAGTGCAAAAATATAACTGGCGAGACCCGTTGGGCGGTGCGAGACCCGTTGAGCGGCCTACGAGACCCGTTGAGCTGTCTTGCTGCAAACTTCAAAACAATTGCCCAATCTTTCTCCAAGTCATCAAATTTGTTCAAGGGAGGCTCTTTACACATTGTTTTGGAGGTTGGTGATGGATGTAAGCCCTCATGCTACGATTTTAACCTCAAATCATGCAAGTGAAAGGAAATTAGGTGGCTGCAATGTTAATGAACAAACTGTGCTAGGCTTTGTGTTGTTTCAAGCAATTTTTCCCTTTGGTTTGTTTCCCTCGTTTCCCTTTCACTCACACTTATAGGTTCATCCCTTTTCCCATATTATTTTATAAATGAAATGCAAATCTTTCCCCTCTCCCTAATCACTGAAACTGAAAACCCTACCCCTCTCCCAAAGCATCAAAAAACTCAAACCTTAATCTTGCTGAGGACCATCACAGCAGCTTGATATTCCGGTCACTCGACATGTCAGTTCCTCACCTCAGCTCACTTATCAGAGAGGCCAGAGAGCCTTATTTGCAGCAACCAGGCGAGTACTATCTCCACAGCCGGTGGAAGGGGTCTCACCTTCATCGTCAGCACAGCGAGTGTTATCTCCACATCAGGTGGAAGGGGCCTCGCTTTCTTCACCAGCACAGGTATTAGAGAGGGGCAAGCAACCCATGATCGAGGAGAGATTGTCAGGCGATCCGGTTATTGATCTTGACGCCGGTTCTCCTAGCATAGAGCTCAAGGATATCATCCGAGAGCAAAGCACCGAGATTCAGTCGCTGCAAATGAAATTATTGATGGCAAAATGGATAATCAACTATTTAGAGCAGCGAAACAAACAGTTGGAGGATGAGCACAAGCTATATGAGCTACAGAAAATTCATGAAAACCGGGAATTGCTCGCAAGAGACCCGGTGACTTGAGACCCATAGATCGAGAATCTATGCTTATTTGGTATAATGCTCATTTGAAAAATCTCTTAGCTAAGGCCAATCAAAATAACAAGCTGCTGAGAAACATGAAGACTCACTATTGGGCAAGGATGCAGGTATGCAAGGTTAGAATGAAAATGTTCCAAAGAAGGTGGTTTGAGGCTCTTAGGCGGAAGAAAAGGACCAATCCACTCCGTATCTTGGTGGAGGCATCCCTCAAAGATCATGGCACTCACTAGCATCAGCTACAGCACAAATCCCAAAAATTTCTGAGAATTTTGGGTAATTTTGGAATTTTTTGGAAATTTACAGGTTTTGGCTTCTCAAAGGGTCTCGCCCCCGGCGAGACCCTTTGTCATCGTAGCTCCGTTCGGAAAAAACTCAGCATTTTTGGATTTGGCATGAAAAGTTACACTTGCTCATCCATTAGTAAGAAATTTCATCGAGTTCTGGGCCTCCAAAAGGTTAAAATGCATGCAAAATTTGACTTTCTGCCCCTTTTTTGAGTTGCAGAAACCAATTTTGGGAGAATTAAGTTTTAACAGGGAAAATGACATCAAAATTCAAAAATTCCAGTTGGGTTGGAAAGTAGACTCGCAGACCTTTCCAACGAGCTATCTTACACCCAATTCTGATAACAGGAAGGCCTCCAAACAGAGCTGCAAAAGTGTGAGACCCTTTGAGAAAAGGTGTGCGACCTTTTGAGGAAATTTTGCCAGATTTGACCAGTTCAGCCCAGAAAACGCAGTTTGGCTTTAGTTTGATTTTTTGGGGTAAAAAATGATTATCTTTGATGTAATTATGGCAACCCTAAGACACTTTTACTCTTGTTTAACACTTCTAGAAGATTCATTCATGTAAAAGGGTAAAAATTAAATGCATGAACTGATTTCAAAGTTTATAGAGGCAAGTTGTTTTGACTGCCTATTTTGTAGTGCTTAGTTTAGAATTTGTTCAAAATGCCCCTAGGATAGTGAGCTCGACTCCTAGAGGTGGGGAAAGAGGTTAGATCATCTATATTATGTATTCTCTTAATCATTTTCAGGGGTTGGAAGGTTGGAAGGTTGGACTCTTGAGGGAGAAGCTATCATTGTATTATTTCACTGTATCTCTGCAATTTTTGGCTAAGGAAGACCAGGGTTTTGCAGTCCTTTTTGGGATTCTTGTGGTTACATGTATTGATGGTGTTTTTCTCTATGTACCTGTAAGTGTGTTATGTGAATCATTTCCTTTCTTTTCCTTCTGCATATTAAACAAACGAAGTGTTAAAGTAAGAATTCATGACTGTCATGATCTGCTTTTAAGTTTGTTTAATTTCAATGTTTTCTACTGTTTAAGGAGGATTCAAAGTCATTTTTTGCCCTCCTTAGCTCCTCACCTATCTTTCTCATCCATTCACCTCAGCTTAAGACATCAATATTGTCTCCTATCTCGCCCCAAAGAACCCCCTGCAGAAACTGTGTCAAATCCCCGCACCCAAAATTGCCACTTCCTCAATTTGCCACCAAAAGCCCAAAAATTTCAAAATCAATCCTTCTAATCAGTTTACTAGCCTAATATCAGTGTTACCTTATTGGTCATCTCATCCATTGAAGATTTTACGAGATAGACCGGAGAGAGCCTTCTCCTGCCCCGTAGGGCTAGCTACGAGGCTAAAAGGTTTGATGTTGCCTTGAAGTTTGCCTTTTTCAGCCTAAGGTGAAATTTCAAGCGTTAACATACTGGCGACCATACTGGGGAGAACAAACTTATCGTTTGCTCATTGACGTGTTATTTCATAAGTCTTAGACGGAGTCTGAAGATACGCCAGGTAGCCTTCGAACACGCTCTTGTTTTACATCAGCGTTAGTAGATAAACACTGCTTCAGTGGATCTCCGTGAGCTTGTGAAAGTAGCGCTTCATTGGCACTTTATCCCAGTATAATTGTTAACTCTGAGCCGTGGATGATAGGTTGAGAGTTTTCATAGGCTGAATGCTTTTTCTTTCCTAGTATTTTTGCAAAAACAAGCTGGCTACTAATCCTAGATCTATTTTCAAATCTCATTCATCTCCAGCTATTATCAAGTATTTCGAAGATCTAGACTTTGACGAAAGTTTTGAGTTGTCCTTGTTCAAAACCAAATCTGAAAGTGCACTTGATTCTCTAGTCCCCGACCCTGATTTTGCTGCTGCTATTGAGTTTGAGAGACATAACAAATTGGTTGAAAATTTTATCTTAAGACATCTCCAGACATGTATTCAAGCTACTACCCTCGCTGATTTTGTTGAGAATATCTCTGATCGCATTGGATCTACGATCACGGCTCACGAAGTATCTTTTCCTCCATTTGTTTCAGTCTCGCCTATAATCACCTATCCCGAATCTACAGTCGGTTCTCCTCCCACTTCTCCTGCTCCTCCGACTCCCACAACTCCTCAAACTCCACCTCTTGTTATTATAATCCCTGCTATTACACCTCCTCCTCCTCATACCCATCCTACTCCCCCTCCGAGAGCAATGGCTGCCCGTTTTGCCCCATTGGTTTTACCTGCAAATCTTCATGATATGCCAGTGGATTATCAAAGTAAAATCCCCATGTTTGATGGCACTCCACAAAGCATCACCGCTCAGCAGCATATTGACAAGATGACCACATTTTTTGATCTATATGAGTTGGACGAGGAGGATGTTACCATGAGGCTGTTCGTACAAACATTTGCAGGAGAAGTTAGATAATGGTTCAGAGGGTTGGCAGCAAATAGCATTACTACTTTGGAAGCACTTCAGAATCAGTTTATGGATCGGTGGGAAATCAGAAAGGATCCGCTTCAAATCAATGCCGAATACAACAATCTCAAGCGTAATCCGGGTGAGTCTGTTCAAGATTACATAATCAGGTTCAATGCGGTGTATAATGCTATTCCCGATGATTTGAGGCCATCTAGAAAGTCAGCACTTCTTAAGTTCCCTGATGGTTTTGATCCGGAGATGGCCTATTCATTGAGAGATAGAGATCCACCTACCTTGGAAGAGATGCAGAAAATTGTTGTCAGCGTTGAGGAAAATTTGAATGACAAAAGAGCAAGGTTGAAGGCAGAAAAGCGAGTCACAATCAAAGAGGAAGCATCCACATCAAATCAGGTTGTTCTCCGTGAACTTGAGCAGCTCAGAAGGACATTCGAAAAGGTTACTATTGACAAGCAGGAGCCGCCGATTCGTAATCCCAATTTCAGAGGTCAACAACAGCAACAATATAGGATTAAGCAGTGTGAAACAAAAGCACAAGACACAGCAGTTCAGCAGCAAGTGAAACCTCCTTTTTAGCAGAATTTTATTGGCCAAGAATCTGAAGATGAAGGTGATAATGTTGGAGAGGAAAATCATTTCTTCACGCCTGATGATCTGCCCACATATATCACTGAAGAAGATGAGTTGGTGAGTAATTTCGTCTTTCCCCAAGATGAGCATTATATTTTGTCAAATGATATGATACTTGAGGAAGAATCTGAAGAGTATCAAAGAGGGTATTTGAATGCACTATCAGCGCAGCAAGGACAGCAAAGGCAATTGAGAAACCGAGCTATCCCCATAAATCCCGTGCAGAAAAAGAAAGATATGGCAGCAAAGAATGACTCGGTTTCCTCAAAAGGAAAAGACATAGCTGGTCCTTCAACAAATCCATCATCATCAGCAGCTAAGGTAGATCAGCCATCAATTCCACCAAAGGACAAATCAGAAAAAAGAGATAATCCGCCAAAAGAAGGTGAGAAGCTTCCAGTTTTCAGTTTAGAGAATGAAATTGCAAAGGTGAAGATATCAATTCCTTTGACGGAGGTCATGAAGAACACCACCTACCAAAATCAAATTTCCAAGTTGCTGAATTTTGATCCAACGCTAGACATGGTGAATGTACAAGATGATCAGCCGGAATTAATCTTTAGGCCCGCTTTAAATGGTGAGTCTCCCGAGAGTGATGTTCCTCCATTTTATATCAGCTTACGTTTGCATGAGCTTGTATTACACAATGCCATGTTTGACTCGGGGGCTTCACATAATTTGATGCCAAAAACAATCATGGAGAAGCTGGGACTTGACGTCACAAGGAAGTATCATGATTTGTATTCTTTTGATTCCAGCCGGGTAAGATGTATTGGCTTGATCAAAGACTTAGTGGTGAGTCTAGATCAAATTCCAGCAAAGAACGTTTTGATGGATGTGGTGGTGGCGGATATTCCTCCACGGTTTGGCATGTTGCTGTCGAGATCATGGGGAGCCAAACTCAAAGGTACACTTCAGCTAGATTTTTCATATGCTACAATTCCAGTTTTCGGTCAAATGAGGAAGTTATATCGGGAGCACAAGATGAAGTACATGATCACTAGTAAGGAAAAGCCCGTCAATCATCCTGTAAATTATGTACAGACAGATTTAGAATCTTTTGTTTTGTTTGCAGAAAATTTCAATGAAGTAGATAGTCAGTTAGTTCAAGTAGAAGATATACCAGACATTTCAGAAAATTTCAGGTAGATTTTGAGAAAGGAAAGCGAATAAAGGTCCGATGTCATGAGGCCAATTGCTAAAATACAGGGGCAGCAAACAGAACATGAATCAAAGTCAGATTTTCAGCACTTAGAAGATGATGAGGATGGTCTTTGGACCATGGATTTTGATGGTGTAGTGGGCAGTGATGGTGCTGGTATAGGTGTGTGGATTCGAAGCCCATTCTCAGCTCAAAATCAAGTTCCAAGTAAGGTACGGGTATGCTCTTATAAATTGGCATTTGATTGTTCAAACAATGAGGCGGAATATGAAGCTCTAATTGTTGGTCTGAAAATCCTACGGAAGTTGAAGGTAAAGAAGATAGCGGTTTATGGTGACTCCGAGTTAGTTATCAAGCGGGTGAAAGGTGAATTTCAGGCCAAACATCCTCGTATGAGAGCATATCAGAATGCTGTTTTAGACATCTTAAAAAGATTTTCTGAACATACTTTGACATGTGTGCCCCAGATTCAAAATGGCGTTGCGGATGCATTGGTTAAGGCGGCGAGTAATCTGAAAATACCCATGAATTCCAGCAATAAGTTTGAAATATATGTGAAGCATCGTCCTACAGTTCTGGATAACCAAAGGTGTTGGCAAGTGTTCCAAGACGACGAAGAAATCAAAGATTTTCTGCAAGTTGAGGGTAAGTTTGAAGAGATCTCAATAGACACGGAAGCTGAGGGAGTGAATCAGATGGATGTATTGCAGCTCAAAGACAATTACATTCCAAAAGGATTGATTCCTTTGGAAGAATTGTTTGATCAGGATGATGTGGCCCACAAACCAACTTTGAGGCCAATAGCTGAAGGAGTTGAAGATGTAAATCTTGGGACAGCTGAAAATCCAAAAATGGTAAAACTTTCAAAGGCATTGCCGCCAAAGGTAAAGAAAGAATACATCAGATTATTGTCTTTGTATGCTAATGTTTTTGCATGGGACTATTCAGATTTGAAAACTTACGACACAAGTATCATTCAGCATACTATTCCCATAAAACCAAATCAAAAACCTTTCCGGCAAAAGTTGAGAAGAATTAATCCTAAATTGCTGCCATTGATTGAGAAAGAAGTCAATAGATTGTATAAGTCTGGAATTATAGTGCCAATTCGGTTTTCTGATTGGATTTCCAACTTGGTGCCCGTGAGGAAGAAAACCGGAGAGATTCGCTTGTGCATTGACTTCAAAAATCTGAACAAAGTTTCATTAAAGGACAATTATCCGCTGCCCAAGATGGATCACATATTGCAGCGGGTAGTGGGGGCATCTAGGATGTCATTGCTTGATGGATACTTCGGGTACAATCAGATTTTGGTGCACGAAGATGACCGTGACAAGACAGCATTTACTACTCCATGGGGTACATTTCATTATGCCAAGATGCCCTTTGGATTGAAGAATGCGGGTGCTATATTTCAGTGGGCAATGGACATGGCCTTTGCAAATGAGAAAGATGTTTTTCTAGTTGTTTACCTTGATGATTTAACCGTGTTTTCTAAATCAGATGAAGAGCATTTGTTTCACTTGACTAAGGTGTTTGAAAAGTGCAGAAAATATGGCATCTCGTTGAATCCGAAAAAAGAGTCTTTTTGCTATGAGTGAAGGCAAGTTGCTGGGCCATATCATTTCTAAAGATGGCATTCGTATAGATCCTGCACGAGTAGAAGCAATTCAGCAATTGGAGCAGCCTCGTAGCAAGAAAGAAATTCAGTCTTTCAATGGTAAGTTGAATTTTCTGCGTCGTTTCATTCCCAATCTTGCCGAACATCTTAGAGAGATAACCAATATGCTCAAGAAGGACAACGATGTTAAATGGACCGAAGAGGCGGTGAAGTCTTTCAATTTGATAAAGGTAGTCTTATCTTCAGCTCCAACTTTAATCAGTCCAGATTATACATAGGATTTCATTTTGTTTTCATTTGCTTCCGAGCATACATTGGCAGTTGTGTTAATGCAAAAGAGAGATGGAGTTGAGAGGCCCATAGCGTTTTTTAGCCGCATCATAAGGGACGGAGCGCTGAATTATAATATCATTGACAAGCAAGCATTGGCACTCATCAAAGCATTGAAAGATTTCCGAGTTTATATATTGAATTCTCATGTTTTAGCATATGTTCCTAATGCATCTATGAAGGATGTTTTAGTGAAAACGGAACCGGAAGGAAGAAGGGGTAAGTGGATCGCTGCACTCTTAGAGTATGATATAGAAATTAAGCCTACCAAGTTGATTAAAGGTCAAGGTTTAGCTAAGTTAATGGCTGAAACAAATCTTCACGCCCTTGATATCAATTTGATTGCTGCCTTGTCCGATGAAGATGAAGAAAATTTTGTTTTACCGGTGTCTGATATCTTTGCGTCTTCACCTTGGTATGCTGATATAGTTTATGTGCTTCAAAATTTATCTTCACCTCCTGGAATGCCTAAAAACAAAGCTAGAACATTGAAATTAAAGGCTGCCAAATTTTGCATTATCAAATCTGCACTTTATTGGAAAGATCCCGGTGGCATCTTGCTGAACTGTTTGGTCGAAGAGGAAGCTAAGACAACGGTTGATGATTTTCACAAAGGTGACTGTGGGGGTCACTTATTTTGGAAGACCACGGCTAATAAGATTTTGAGAGCTGGTTTTTATTGGCCTTCTTTATTTTCTGATGTGTATAAAGCAGTAAAGAGCTGTCATGAATGTCAAATTTTTCAAGGGAAACAGAAATTACAGCCTTTACCTCTCAAGCCGGTCGAAATCAGTGCACCATTTCAGCAATGGGGCTTGGATTTTATTGGCGAAATCCATCCAGCATCTTCCGGGAAGCATCGATGGATCTTGACCGCCACAGGTTACTTCACAAAATGGATTGAAGCCATTCCTACTCGGCAAGCTACGGACTCGATAATTATCTCCTTTCTTGAAGATAATATCTTGTCACGTTTTGGCTGTCCACATAAGATAATTACAGATAACGCAGCAGCATTCAAATCAAAGAAGCTGGTTGATTTTTGTTATAAATATAACATCAGCTTGGGTCATTCAACTGCCTATCATCCGCAAGGTAACGGGCTGGCCGAATCGTCAAACAAATCGCTATTGAATATCATAAAGAAATTGCTGGAAATAAATAAGAAAAGCTAGCACAAGAAGTTGATAAATGCATTATGGGCTGATCGGGTAAGTCATAAGAAGTCAATTGGAATGTCACCTTTTGAACTTGTTTATGGAGTAGATGCAGTTTTTCCTACTTCACTTAGTGTTCCGATAGCAAAGTTGTTTCAAGAGCTAGTGGTGAAGAGGATTCTATGCAAAGGCGGATCAGTCAAATGATTCATTTACAGCAGACACGAGATGAGGTTCATCAGAATTCCCTCAAGTTGCAGGAGCGCATAAAGAAAATTTATGATAAAAAGGCCAAAACTGATGATTTTCAAATTGATGATATTGTGTTGAGATGGGATGCCCACAATGAAGACAAAGGGAAACACGGAAAATTTGACAACTTGTGGAAGGGTCCTTACCAAATTGCAGCATACCGTGGTCCAAATGCTTTTCTTCTTAAAGAAATGAACGATGAGGAATGTCTTGGTGGGTCGGTGAATGGCCGCCTGCTCAAAAAGTATCATGCTTGAGCATTTTCTGCTCCATTCACTCTCATTGTAAGTACCATTTTATTTTCATTCTGCAGCAAGTGTGAAACTGATCTCTCATCTTCAGTTTGGGGCCCGTGGTCAAGGCTATAATTCTGAAAATGGTGGTTAGTTGGTGTGAGTTTTACAAGTTGTTTCAGTCATTTCATTTTCTGCATAGAGTAAGTGAGTTAGTGTCAAAGTTAGTCCAGGATTTCAGTAAATTGTCCAAGTCAAATAAAGTTGTTTTCAAATTTGGTCACATGTGAATAAATTGACTCCACTGCCCAATAGATAAGGCACTGGTCTGCTCTCCCAGAGGTCTAAGGTTCTTGGCACCTCCAAGGAGCTACCATCCCCATTGGAGCCAATGTTAGTGTCGATCTTGAAAGCCCTCCATCAGTGATCAAAAAGCTCTTTGCATTTGCATTAGTAGGTATCTCATCAGTGTCAAATTTTGCATCCCGTTAGGCATGCCATAAACCTGATGGAGGAGTTGGTCTTTGTGCCCCTCTTGGCTTTGCTGGATCAGGTCATATCAGTTATTACAGTTTTTCAAGTTTGTCTTGATGTGTCTTATAGTCAAATTCGTAGGTCTAGGATTTTGGTCATTTGTCTCTGCAAGGTCATATCTCTGAAAATCCATGAGTACTCAGCAAGCCAGAGGGAGGTTAGTTAACATGTTTCTTCGATATTTTTATCTTGTACAGTCAATTTTTACCTTGGATTTAAAAACTCTATTTTTAAAGCCCAAGGTCATTTTCTCAGTTCTGTAAATAAATGATGAAATTTCAAAGTCTTCAAACAGACAAACTGCAACCCTGGTCCCCTTGCCAAGGTCCTTCAGATGATCTACCTGCAAAAAGAATCAAGTCAAAGCACTAAAAAAGTCAAATTCAGGATAAAGGAAACCAAAATCAGTGTTTTAAAAAAAAAATGTCAAAAATAAACCTTATAAAGTGGGTTTATGGATGAAATTTTTTCAAATGAAGTTTATAAAAGATATGTGCCCTCCTTTCACTCTCATTGTGCATTTGAAAGCTTGCAAGAGAGAGTCTGAGAGAGTGATAGGCGAAAGGAGCGGAATTGCAGTGATTTCGGGCAGCAGAGCGGTGCGAGACCCGTCCAGCACCCCTCCATAGTGCAAAAATATAACTGGCGAGACCCGTTGGGCGGTGCGAGACCCGTTGAGCAGCCTGCGAGACCCGTTGAGCTGTCTTGCTGCAAACTTCAAAACAATTGCCCAATCTTCCTCCAAGTCATCAAATTTGTGCAAGGTAGGCTCTTTACACATCATTTTTGTGGTTGGTGATGGATGTAAGCTCTCATGCTATGATTTTAACCTCAAATCTTGTAAATGAATAGACTTATATGGCTACAATATTAATGAGCAAATTGTGCTAGGGTTTATGGTGTTTCAAGCTGTTTTTTCCCTTTAGTTGGTTTCCTTCCCTTCCCTTTTGCCCACACTCATATGTACATTTCTTTTCCCCATGATCATTTTATAAATGAAATACAAATCCCCTTCCCATCCCTAAATCACTAAAACTGAAAACCCTACCCCTCTCCCAAAGCATCAAATCACCAAAATGAAAACCCTAATTTCCCTCTACCATATGCATGTGTAAATAACAAAAATGTTGGTAAATATGTCAGCGTGTTTTGTGCATGATTTCCCTATTTCCTTATTAAATATGTACATATGTTCCCATGTTCATTTCCATGCATGTTTTTCCATATGCAATAATCTTTGCAAATGATTTCCCATTTACAAATATGTGTCCCTATAAGC
>APFE031697547.1:0-15302 GCA_000404065.3 Pinus taeda
ACATGTGTCTGCACTTATGATGTGTTACGAGATCATTACTATATCAGAGCAGTAGTTAGTCTTCTAGTCAGTTTTCAGTCTCTTAGTTAGTTTTTATCTGAGTATGGGGATGCCTACCTCAGCGATGATATGATCTCATATATATATTTTGCATTGAATGTTTTTACAGGTTCCAACCGGGCTCTCTGCAAGATGATCCTCGAAATGATAAAGTACTTCACTCTTCCTAAATGATAAATGAAAATCCTCATATACTACAAACTTTGCACTTTAGGGGGCAATCTGTTACACAAAAATATCATCACCTTGATTATTTGCAGTCGTGTAGGCCTATCATTACCTATACCAGCTTCCCAAGCAAGTCTTAAACCTCAGCTCTTCAAAACAAGTTTGAGAAATGAGAGAAAGACATAAAAAAAGCAATGTAACTTTGGTTCCGCACTTTCTCTTACTTTTGCCTGCGGGCCCGCACCTTTTATTGAAGTTATCTGCGTACTTATACACTCTGTATGTAAAAGGGAGGGTGCGTACCCCTGTAAAAGTGAAAAGGCGCAATCTTTATCTTAAAAAACTCATCTTGGGTTAATTCTAGAGTTTTCTAGAAGAATTTGTTACGTGGATTGTTCTCTCCAAGTGGTTCATGCATCGCATCATAGGAGGAACTAATCCCTTGTTGAGAGGAGCTATCCCTTTGAAGAAGGACTCTAACCATTTGAAGGAGGAGCTGGTAACTGATCTCCATTGCACTATAGATTGAGGCATTGGGTCAGTGGCCAGGGAGGTTAGAAGCTGAACTTTTGAGGGTAAATTCTAGTGAAATCAAGACTTCCTATTTGAGCTTAAGAGGAGAGATCACATACCTTTTGGGTCTCATTAGGGAGTGAGTGAAGCTTGTCAAAATAGAGGAGACTTCTTGTTGGACCCTGGGAGGAGCTTGTACAGCTTCAAGGCAAAGGTTGTAAGGTTTTTCTCTTTTGAATTAATACAATCAAGCTCATTTTTATCAACAAGTATCTCATGTTATTTGTTTCATGGACTCCTTGACTTTATGTTAAATATGTTTTATAATATTGGATATTCAGGTGTTATTTAATCGTTTGCCTTGTTTGTGCTTGCAGGTTTGCGACAAAGGAACTTACTTGGATCAAAGGAATGAAGGCATCTCCGAACTTGCGTTGGACATGAGGTAGGCCTTAAACACATTTGTTTGCCATTATTTATAAAGCACATTTAGAGAAAGATAGTGTCTGGTTGGTTTTTTTGTCATTAGGTATTCATTAGATTCTAGGAAGGTCTATCTTGTCCGCAAGATCGACTCATTCCGCGTGACACCAGCTATCAAAATCTAAGGCGGGAAACCTAAAGAAGTTCTGCTATGGGTCTGTTCTAATGACCTTCTTCTTGGAGCAACTTCCACTGTTTCACTACTAGCTGGCTAAGGTGGAACTGCCATTGCCACGAGACCCATAGATGGTCCATTAGAGTGCATTGATGCCTAGGATTACCGGGGGCCAACAAATGTCCTATAAGCCCGCCTTCTTCTTGTATGTATGATGACAACTGATTGTAGTGGAGGATTTTCCTTGCAGCGGTATCGACTTCCATGGTGATCCAAATATACCACTCCTAGAGAGGGAGGATTATGATAATGGAGGTAAAAAGACAAACCATTTAATTTATGATTTTTTTTTTTTTATATTGTTTTTGAGATATATGTGTTGATCACATTTTTATTTTATGAATGCAGATGTTGGACCAGAACACCCTGCCGGGATGTCCCCGATTTCTAGGTGCGTTTCTCGACAGTTCAAGGTTGCTCCTTATTAGGAATGAAATGACAATGAGGAGGAGATCGCACGGAACCTCGAGGGATTGACCCATGGTATCCCAAAGTATGCCTAGATGTGTGATGCCCCTCACCAATATCAGAGGCATATGGTGGGGTATCAGATCGGATCCACCGATTGTTGACTCATGTAGTGCGAGAAGTTACATGCTACCATGAGCATCATTAGCGCATAAGTCCAACATTCCACGTTTTTGAGGCCTGCAAGCCACCGATGTATTTGAACACATATTATTTTTTGGGGTTTTTATGTATGACAAACATTATTGACACATATATATATGCTGTATTTTCTTGCTTACTATGGTACAAATAGTTTGTATTTTTCATTTTTACATGTTTCGCTAATGTCTATGCAACACATAATTAGCTAATGCATCTGTTAATGTATTCATGTGTTTAGGAATATGTTGATATGTAATGTAATCAAAATTTCTCTCCAGTAGATGAATACATAGATACATTCTCAATATCTGAGGGTTTCTAGTGCAATATTGCCTGTTGAGTTGAAGAACAACAAGCTTTGAATCAAGGTTGACAACCAATCCTCGGATGCCAAGAGCGTTAGGTTTTGACAACAATTCGATAAATGCGCTATACTTAGTGATTTTATTAGTTGTTCTACCTAGACAAATACCTTGAAGATCAATCAACTCACCATGGGGGTGATAAATGGCCCATGCCGTGGATGATAGATTCCAGGTACTACGATAAGAACCATCAGCGAAAACGATGTGAGGAGACACTGACATCTGCAAAGCAGGAAAAAACATAATAAGTAGGAAAGTTGCTTGCAAATCACTACACCAAACAAAACTGTACACAAATGAATAACACAGTATTGTACAAAAGTAGCCATGCAAGATGACCTAAGCATAGTACTGTTATCACCCCAAGAAACTCTCCTAGGTTGTAGCTCGGAGATGCTCGGGAACATTACAACTTCAACTTATTGTTACAAATGGATGAATGGAAGGAATGATGCTTGTTCAAGCCAAATAACCACTTCTACTTTGCTTGACTCCAGACATGCATGAACATCCCCAGACTACAAGGCTTTAGACCACCAATTACTCAGTTTAAGGATTAGGTGAATATGGAGAATACTGACCACACTAGCAGATGCACGGGACCTTGTGATGGCTGACTGCAACTAGTAAAGAAGTTTGCAAATATAATTCCCTAATGCACAGACAGGATGACAGCTTTCTGGCACTAGTGGAAAAGAAACCTCAATAACTCATTCACTGATACATACAGGATTTTAACACAGAGGTAGGATGACAACTCCTCTAATGCTAAACACCAAGAGTTTAGGAAAACAGCATATCAGGCACAGCCTGGAACATAAGAGAAATGGAAAGTGAGAAATTAACAACAAAAGAAGCTTGTATTAGCTGAAAATGAAGACGAGACACTACAAGTATCAAAATAGTTACAGTCTCTAGAAGTTGAACCTTACATCGAAACATTAACCATCTACCCTGATTACATCTTGTTTCTGGGTATATATAGAGTTTCATTACAAAGGCACTCGGCCTTTCTAAGTATGGAGGGGTCATAATTGACCACCAACTGCTTTAATTGCCTGATGGAGTCTCTGGTGCATTTTCTTGCTTCAGTGGATGAATCTGATTCTTTCAGGTGCTCTGCTGTCCTTCTCGGGTGGCTGGAGATGTCGTATATGATGAAATCCCATAACTATTAAATGCGGTTATCTACTCGAGCTCGGTCCTTTTCCTTCTCGACCATACTGTCTATTGAATACGGTTGTTGAGGAGGAAATGCACCTGGTACTGGTAGACTGGTCACCTTCATCCTTCGGGAGCAGGGAACAGTTAAGAGACGCGGATTACATAGCAGGTGAATGAGTAGAAGAAAGGAGAAGGGTACGCTGTCGGATCAGGAGGATAGAAGATAGAGATGACTTGGCAGGGGATAACGGAAGAAGCAGGAGTGGAACGAGCGTGGGCCATTGGATCTTGGTGGAATTGATCCAATGGTGGTTGGGCGACGAAGGTGCATGATGGTTATTGGGCGAGGACAAAGGATTACGCGGTAAGCAGTCTCGATCGCACCGCGTTTGGGCATTAGGTGGTAAAAGGGTGAAGCCATGCAATTCCATTCAATGCGTGACACGAAGCGACAGAGGAGAGAGATAAACCGCTCTCCATCGTGCGCTAATGTGCCATCGATTTGTGGGTGCAAAATGAGCGATGGCCATTCGATCTTGACAAAATTGATTGGACAGCAGAGGAGTGATCAGGCGAGTCACTTTATTGGGTGCGACGGGAGTCATCAGATCGAGTTTTTGGTAGTTTTGGGTATTTACATATGGCGATGTGCGATTTTGATCAGATCACATCGGAATATCACATCGGTAGAAGCAAAGGGGCACATCCTTTATACACACATGGATGCGGTTTGCGATAGCGATTAAACTTGGACCGGATAAAGGAATTAATCATTTTTAGGACTGATGAAGGGAGAATGAGAAGTGCAAGGGAAGGAGAAAGTGACTGTTATGAGTCTCTTTTGGGTGTGACCAAGGACCAAGCTCACTTTCGACCTTTAGAAATAAAAAATATGTAGAAGATCTAACACTGGCTCCTTCTGGGGATGAGATCCTCCTTGTGAGGTCTCAAGAACTGCAGACTGTTGCCTTTCCTGTGAAAACCATATTAGCAAAATTTCCTAGTGTTCCATTGGGCATGGAGTCTAATTGTGCCTACACTAAAACTGATAAAGCAATCATATTTACAACTTGAAGGCCTGATGACCTTAAGCAACATAAATTTCAAAAATCAGCCATTAATTGGGCCATCAAAAACTGTCTCTCCTTCCATACTTTGCAGTACGAAAGTATTGTTCCCTTGGATTTGAGAAACGATAAAAGGCCCTGTCCATAAAGCATAAAATTTCCCATGGTTTCCTTTCCTCTTTCAGCACATCCCACTTAAGAACCAAGTCTCCAACCTGAAAATTGTTTGTCTTTGCCCTCCTGTCGAAAGCTTCCTTGATTCTCCTTTGATGTGCTACAGAATTCTCAACTACCTGTTCTTTGATTTGATGTACCTCTACTAAATCAGTGATCCTTTTTACCATGCCCTCTTCCTCATTTTGCATTCTTGCAAGAACTTTGCCATGGGGAGGCTTAATTGTATTGGGAATACAACCTCAGTGCCATATACCAGCTTGAACGGAGAATTCCCTGTGGATTTCTTGGTGGTCACTCTATCAGCCCACAATGCATATTTGAGCTTAGAATCCCCATTCTTTTTGTTATCTTTCAACAAATTTTTAATTATCCTTATCACGCTTTTGTTGGAAGATTATACTAGACCATTGCCTTGAGGGTAGTATGAGTTGGAATGAACCAGCTTAATGCCCATTGAGTTGCACATATCCACCAATTCATTTGCCCTGAAAGCTGCTGCATTGTCTGTAATCAATTTATGTGGACAACCGAATATGGTGAAGATATTCTCTATTAAGAACCTCATGACCACCTGATGATCAGCCTTTCTGGTAGGGATTGATTCAATCCATTTAGTGAAGTAATCAGTGGAAACTAAGATCCATCTGTGTTGGCCACTGGAATGTGGATTGATTTCTCCAATGAAATCCAAACCCCACTGTTGAAAAGGGCCACTAGCATGTATGGGTTTTAAGGGCAGGGGCTTCAATTGTTGCTTTCCTTCAAACCTTTGGCACCTATCACAAGATTTAGCAAATGAAAAGACATAAGAAAATAAGGTGGGCCAATAGTACCCAGCTCTAAGGATCTTGTGAGCTGTATTCTTCCAATAGTGATGTCCTCCACATATGCTGGAATGAAACTGCTGTATGACTTCAATGGATTTTTCTTTGTCTAGACACTTCAAAAGAATCCTAGAGGGGTCCCTCCAATAGAGTTAATAATCGTGAATGCAGTATTTGGCTGCCTTGAGCTTAACAGTTTTGGCTTGGCTCGAACTAAGGCCTGGAGGAACTTCTAGCTTCAGCAAGAATTGAGCTATTGTAGAATACCATTCACAAGAAGCTAGATTTTCTGCTAATGACTGATTTTTCCCTAGTTCAACTGCTTCTTTTGCTGCCTGACCATCCTCTAAAATTGTGCTTATGAGATTTATGTCCAACATTCTGCAATTTTCTTCAGCCATAAGTCTAGCAAGGCCTTGATCTCTAACAAGCTTGGTCGGCTTCAATTCTATGTTAAATTCAATGAGCTTTCCAATCCATTTAGCCCTTCTTCCATTAGCATCAGGCTTCATTAGGACATCTTTTATTGAAGAAGAGGGCGCATATGCAATTTCCCTGGAATGAAGAATGTAAATTCTGAAAGCTTTCAAGGATTTGATAAGAGTGTATGCTTGTTTCTCAATGATATCATACCTCAGCTCGCATCCCTTAAGGTTTTGCTGAAAAATGCCATTGGATGCTTTGAGCCTTCCTCATCTGCTTGCAACAAAACTACTGCAAGGGTGTCATTAGAGGCAAACAAAAATATATGGAACTCCTTGATGTAATCTAGGTTGATCAAAGTAGGGGCTTCCATAATGGCTTTCTTAATGGATCCAAAGGATCTTCTTGCTGCATCAATCCATTTGATCTCTGATCCCTTTTTCAACATGGAGGTAATGTGCTTTACAAGTTCTGCGAAATTTGGGATAAACCTCCTTACAAAATTTATCTTACCTAGAAAGGACTAGATATCTTCTTTGATCTCAGGACAGACAAAGTCTGTATTGCTCTTACTCTTTCTGGGTCAATTCTAACACCTGTAGTAGAAACATGTCCTAACAACTTGCCTTCTTCCAAAGTAAATTGTGACTTTTTACAATTGACTGAAATCCAAAACCTTCTACACTTCAGGAGCACTTTCTTGAAATGTTGCAAATGGTCCTGATGGTTGCTGGAGTCCACTGTTATATCATCTAGGTAGATAAGGACAAATTTATCCTTCTCTCCTACAAATGCTATATCCAATATTCATCAACCCAAAAGGCATCTTGGAATACATAAAAGTGGCCCAAGGAGTGGTGAATGCAGTCTTCTCTTGGTCATCTGGATGCACAACAACCTGATTATACCCTGGAAATCCATGCAGGAAAGACATCACTTTGGCTCCTAAGACTTTCTGTAGCAAATGCTCCATCTTGGGTAGACGGTAATCGTCTTTCTTAGAGCATTTTTTTAAGTTTATAAAATCAACGTAGAGCTTGATTTCTCTGCTTTTCTTCCTCACGACTACCAAATTGGCTACCCATTTTGAATATCTGAGAGGGACTATGATTTTGGCAGCCAGTAACTTCTTGATTTCCTTTTCAATTAGAGGAAGGAGCAAGGGATTTATTGGTCTCAGCTTCTGCTTAAAAGGGATGGTATATTTCTCTAAAGGAATTTTATGCTGGATGATCTTTTTGTCATATGTTTTCAGGTCACTATATTCCCAAGCAAAGACATCAGCAAATTGCTCCATTAAATTGCAGTACTTGGAACTTTGGGCAGCAAATAGATGTGTGGAGATATTTATATATCATGGATGATATGGACCCCCTATGTTATGTTTACAGACTGTAGATTGGTCTTCTTTTTGGGCATCCTTATAAGGCACATCATTCTGTCAAACATCTTTTCTAAAGGAACTAGGCCTTTAGGTATCTGATTGCTGGGTAATTGGACAATGGTATCTTTTCCAACTTTGTTTCTAAGCTGGGATTGGGGTCTTTCTTCTAAGGCTTCATTCTATTGGTCAATTTTCATTTCATAAAATTCATCAATGACTTGAAGAAATCTATTTATTTCATTATCATCTTCAAAAACTTTCCAATGCTGGACATTATCAGGCAAGGATGGTCTATATTTCATTTGAACTTCATAAACTAGCCTGGGAGGCATGGGGGAATAAACATGCTAGCAGACACAACAAGGGAATCAACAAGCTGATTTTTTACCCTAGGGATATATGAGATACAAAAATTATCAAAAGAATCTTTGAGTCTCCATACCTCATCTCTGTATGCTTTCAACCTTGGGTGCTTTGCTTGAAAGGTTTTGTTTACTTGCTGAATGATAAGATCAACATCTCCAAACACCTTTATGTTTCTGATTCTTCTATCTTTTGTTGTGTTAAGACCCAATATTAGAGCCTCATACTCAGCTATATTGTTGGTGACTTGGAAATCCAACTTAAAAGACAGATGTGTGCTTTCTTGTTTTGGAGATATCAGCACCACCCCCACTCCTGTAGTCTTCCTTGAACATTCTCTATCAAAGAACATCTCTCAGACCTAACTTCCTAGCTCTCCCTCAGCCTGATTCACTGGTTTCTTGATTTGCATTAAGGCCTTCTGGGATTCTTCAATTTAGAGGATACTTGCTCCAAAATCAGCGTCCATGGCATAGATGGGATGATTGGAAGGATTCTTCTCATTACTAATGATGTAGGCCAGCTGTACTTCTCTGTACAATCTCCTGCTCTCTCCCCCAAAGACTGGGACAGTGGCATAAGATAAATCATTCTGTAGTGTCCCGCCTAGTCTCTTAATCCACCCTCTGGACAACAACATGCCAAACTTAGGAGGGACATCTGCTACCACAATGTCCATCATTGTGCTTTTCATGGGCAGCTGAGTTAGGGTAATAGCTAATTCTTTGATCAATCCCAGAAATTTCACCTTTCTTGAATCAAAGGAGAATAGATCATGATATGGTCTGGTGATATCAAGGCCTAACTCTTCCATGACAGCTTTAGGCATCAAATTGTGGATGGCCGCTATGTCTAGTAGGCAGTTATGGAGGGTTTTGTCATGAATGGTCAAGGAGGCATAAAATGGTGGAGAATTATGATTAGCAGGTTCAATCATTGGGCTAAGCACAACTGTAGGCTTATCATCTTGCAAATTGACATAGTCGGTGGAGGCTTGTGAGGCTTTCAGCTCAAGAGCATCAAGGATAGGCTTTCTAAAAACTTCACTCTTTGTAAGTTCTATCAGAGGAACATATGTTTTTAACTTTTGGACTTCTGATTCAAAGCTAAAATGGGAAGGAAAATTATTAGGACCTCTTACCTCTTGAGCTAGTGCTTTGAGGATGACTAGCTTAGCTACTGGCCTTTTATGTTTGATGTTCTGATGCTCTGTGGGGATAGCAGTTCTTTGGGCAGGATTCTCCTTGACATTGTTTGCTTTTGATCTCAGATTGTATCTTTGCTGCTCATCAGTTTGTAGAACAACCTCTCTGTCCCACTTTTGACTGGTTTGGTCCTGCAACAATGATTCTTCGTAGGTAGCCAATGTTAAAAAGGCAGCACTGCCCTTATCTTCCATGCAATGAATTTCATCCTTTTCTTCAAACTGATCCTCCTCCATAACTACGTTTTGGAAAGGAGCCTTAGCTCTTTGTTCTTCATTGGCCCCTTTACCCCTCTGAATGATTTTCAATTGTTCATTTTCTCTTTTGAATGGATTTGGGTTTCTTGGAGAAAATGTGTTTGGAAGCCTTATCTTTCCTAAGCTCTGCTCAACCTTCAGCTTAGATATTTCAGTAGCCAATGACTCTATAATCTTAGTCATCTTGTCTAATTTAGGTTCTAAAGATGAATAAGAGGAAAAAGAAGCCTCACCTCTCTCCCTCCTTCTATCAACATGACTTTTGAGCTTTTCTGTAGCCATGATATTAGATTCTACCTCTAGGGCTGCATCCTGCATTTCAGCTAGAGTGGCACATCTTCTTTCTCTCAATAGTAGGCAGAAATCAGAGTCAAAAGTGTTGGCATAGGTGAGTTTGGCAGAGGTGGGGGTAGGCTTTAATTCAGCTGGTATCTTATTATACATATAGTTAAATCTTTTATTAAAATCAGGAAAAGATTCCCCATCCTCCCTCTTCAGGTTACCAAACTTCGTATGGTAATACAACATGTTTTCTTTATCTCCCCAATGCTTCAAAAATGCATCATCTAAGGCTTCAATACCTGTTATTGATCTAGGGGTCAATTCTCTAAACCATTTCCTAGCTTCTTCATCAAGGCTCTGGACAAATACTCTCATCCACACATCATCCTTGCTGATATCTAGGTTATCAGCATATCTATAAAAAGATTCAATGTATTCTTCAGCTGTTACTCCCTCTGTACCAATGAACGTGGGCATATATTTTTGATACTCTCCAGTAGGCATGACATTCAAAGGAACATGCAAGACTAGGGGTCCATACCTAGCAGCTACGATTCTTTCCATCTTTGTGGGTGCCTATTGGCCTGCCATGGCTGGGATGGGTGGAAAGATACTGGTAGATTGGGTGGTAGGAAGCAATGAAATAGATGACAAAGACAAAGGAATATGATGGACTATATGGGAGGCTTTCTTTGGACTAAGATCCAAAGAGGAACTAAATGAAAAAGGAGCTTTGTGAATCTTTGAGGCTATTTCTTCACTAACAATGTTAGGCTCTATATCTTCAAACTATACATGTTCAGCTACAAGCCTTTCTTGCAGACATTCATGAGATTTCTTAGGCTTACTTGATCCTGATGCTCCTTTCTGTGATGTTTTCCTCTGTTTGACAATATTCTCAGGGTCAGGCACTGGGTTAGTTGGTGATTTCTAAGGATTTCTCCTAGTACGCCTCACAAACTGAGCCATAACTATAATGTGGAGTCGCCACTAGGTTGATCCTCCAGTAGAGTCCCTAGATAGATGATTACAACCAGAATGTGTCCAGGCTTTGTCTATCATCAAAGCTGGAACTGTGTCATTTTCCCAGGAAAGCTGAGCTTCGATCTCCTCTCCCTAGCAGCAGTGCCAATTAATGTTATCACCCTAGGAAACTCTCCTAGGTTGTAGCTCGGAGATGCTCAGGAACATTACAAATTCAACTTATTGCTGCAAATGGATGAATGGAAGGAATGATGCTTGCTCAATCCAGATAACCACTTCTGCTTTTCTTGACTCCATACATGCGTGAATGCCCAGACTACAAGGCTTTAGACCACCAATTACTCACAGTTTAAGGATTGGGTGAATATGGAGAATACTGATCACACTAACAGATGCACATGACCCTGTGATGGTTGGCTGCAATTAGTAAAGAAGTCTGCAAATCTAATTCCCTAATGCACAGACAGGATGACAGCTCTCTGGAACTGGTGGAAAATAAACTTGAATAACTCATTTACTGATACATACAGGATTTTAACACAGAGTTCAAGAAAGCAACATATCAGGCACAGCCTGGAACACAAGAGAAATAGAAAGTTAGCAATTAACAACAAAAGAAGCTTGTATTAGCTGAAAATGAGGATGAGACGCTACAAGTATCAAAATAATTATAGTCTCTAGAAGTTGAACCTTACATTGAAACATCAACTATCAACCCTGATTACATCTTGTTTCTGGGTATATATAGAGTTTCATTACAAAGGCACTCAGCCATTCTAAGTATGGAGGGGTCATAATTGACCACCAACCACTTTAATTTCCTGATGGAGTCTCTGGTGCATTTGCTTGCTTCAGTGGATGAATCTGATTCTTTCAGGTGCTCTGCTGTCCTTCTCGGGTGGCTGGAGATGTCGTATAGGATGAAATCCCATAACTATTAAATGCGGTTATCTACTCGAGGTCAATCCTTTTCCTTCTCGGCCATACTGTCTATAGAATGCGATTGTTGAGGAGGAAATGCACCTGGTACTGGTCACCTTCATCCTTCGAGAGCACGGAACAGTTAAGAGACGTGGACTGCATAGCAGGTGAACAAGTAGGAGAAAGGAGAAGGGTCGGCAGTCAGATCAGGAGGATAGACGGTAGAGATGACTTGGTGGGGGATAACAGAAGAAGCAGGAGTGGAATGAGCATGGGCCATTAGATCTTGGCGGAACTGATCCAACGGTGGTTGGGCGACGAAGGTGCGCGACAGTTATCGGGCGAGGACAGAGGATTAAGCGGTAAGTGGTCTTGATCGCACCGCCTTTGGGCATTAGGTGGTAACAGGGTGAGGGCGTGTGATTCCATTTTGTGCATGACACGTAGCGATGAAGGAGACAGAAAAACCACTCTCCATCGAGAGCTAACGTGCCATCGCTTTGTGGGCACAAAATGAGCGAAGGCCGTTCGATCTTGATGGAACTAATTGAATGGCGGAGGAGTGATCAGGCGAGTCACTTTATCGGGCACGACTGGAGTCATCGGATCAAGTTTTTGGTAGTTTTTGGTATTTATGTATGGCAATGTGCGATTGCAATTAGATCACATAACAATATCGCATTGGCGGAAGCCGAGGGGCGCAACCTTTATACACACATGAATGTGATTTGTGATAGCGATTAAACCTAGACACGAAAAAGAAATTAATCATTTTTAGGAATAATGAAGGGAGAATGAGTGGTGCAAGGGAAGGAGAAAGTGACCGTTATGAGTCTCTTTTGGGTGTGACCAAGGACCAAGCTCACATCCGACCTTTAGAAATCAAAGATATGTAGCAGAGCTAACAAGTACTTTTTGAGAGAGTCCATGCTCGGATTCGGGTAATCAATCAACACAGATGAATAATAGAGTTTTACTATTGTCATAAAGAGTAAGCATCAACTCAGCCAAATAATAGAGTACAACTCATATAAGGCTATGCCCCCATGCCCCATGGGCAAGGGAGGGTTACAATTCATAATATGACAACCCATTTGCAATAATGGACAATCAGTAAAAAATCAGGGAGGGAGAAAAAACATGAATCTATGAAGAGATAAAGGTGCCCCCTATTGAAATATCTTGACAATGTTAGGAGAAATTGGCATGTCAATAGGTAGCAGAGAAGAGGACTTTTCAAGACACATAAACATGACTGGCGGGCTAGGTAAGAACGAAGAACGATATTAGTGTCTTTCCAAGGTACTTCCTCTAGAGACATTACTTCCATGATACTCTCGTCAAAAAGAAAAGTCTTGTTTAAGGGATCAGGATATTCTGAAGAACCAAGCCACAGGGATTGAGAATACGCATCGAGATATGTTCTTGAAACAGGATGATCAAAGGATACTGAAGGCGTAGCCAAAAAAATTTCCACGTAATTAATTTCGATGGGACTTAATGACATAACTTCTCCCCATGTATCAACAAGATTCGGTGAAGGAATGACCAAGAATCAAACTTGACCAAAATCATGTTGACAGAGGCAACGTGAGGAGGTGGGAGCAGAAAAATGCCCATCAAGTCAAGATCTTTAAAAGGTCCTGCCCCCACGCTTTCATAAGGAGAACCAATGTCGTTGACATACGGAACATTTCCATTCGAGGAGGAAGATGCAAAGAAGGACAACTGGTCGATTGTGAATATCTTCCCTTGATGGGGAAAATGAATCACACGAAAAGGGAGGAGGTTACATCATGCAAGGCATGGGTCCAGCTCTGTCTGAGTAGAAAATTTTAGTTAACATTAGCATCAATGATCTCTACTTCGAAATGTACTATCTTGCCCTCCAAAGTAATGGCAAGGTTTGGAAGGACACTGAATGGTCTCGAATCATGTTCGTTAAAAGCTTCCAGAGTGTCAGGGGACTGGTTCAGAGTAGGAGAACCAATTTCCTTCCAAAAAGTGACAAACATGATGCATGTAGAATCACCTTCGTCGATGAGCGCTCCTGAAGTAGGTTTGATTGGAAGGGTGGTTTCTTGGATTCCCCAAGCCACTGGAGTAAACAAACTCTTCTTCTACCTACTAACTCTGTGACCTTCTAGTCTACAGTGGAAGGAGCCAAATGTGATGCTCAATCCAGACAGATTCCTCTATGGGATGGCTTGAATCTCTCAAGCTCTAGCGCTCGATGCTGCCACTGGTCAACTTGGCCCTCCGTCTCTTCCTGATGTTGCTTTACTGCATTCTTCTGTGGTTTCTGTCTCTCAGTATTCCACTATGTATTCTGTTTCATTGTTCATGGCTTTTAGTCATTCAAACCCATGCCCATTCAGTTCCTCTTCCGCCTTTGTCGATTCACCTTCTGTAGCTGTGCTTGGAGTTCCCTATTCGATGTCAGCATGAACGCTTAAGGTGTGGCCACGTGTCCCCATTTGAACAACGCCAGCCTGCTCGTCGGTTCATTTCTTCAGTTACGTCATGGATGCATTCTTCCTCCACTGTGGCGGTCAAACGAACCTCAAATCTTTACAAACACGGCTTAATCCTTCGTCAATTCTGCTTCCTCCATCAAGCGCAATCTTAGCTGTCTGATCTGGATTCCCCAGATCCAACGTCATACACATGTTCTGCGTGGTTGACCTTCTCGACTGATAACACATGATCAACGGTGGTTTTCTCTCTCCTCCGCCACCACGCATCAATTGTTGAGTGGGATCGCTCTGCTTTCTCCAAAACTGTTTACCATTTGAGGTTGCTCCAATCAATACCACCGGCATCCAGAGTGCGGGTCTTGCCTTTGTCCTTTTAGCACTTTTTCCTTTTCGCCTGTGGTTCTCCGGTTTGCCATGTGTCCAAGTGCTCGGGCTTCCCCCATTTCGGCCCTATTCACCCATCTAATCGCTCATCAAAAATCACCTCCTTTTCCCAATCTGGGGCTCCCAGGGGCTACTTTGACCTCCTGCGCAGTCTCCATGGGCCTCAGTTAGCACGCTTTGACTGAGGTCCTCGTCGTTCCACACTGGCTGCCATTGCCACTGGTTCAGGGTGTTTTTGATCGATTTATTTTTTTTGGAATTTTTAGAGATTCGTCCTGACCTGATACAATCATGGTTCTTTGCCAATCTTTAATGGATCCAATTTGGATCACGACCTTCCCACTGAAAGAGCTTGGACCACCAAAAGTTGGTTTTCAAGCATCGACTAAGTGAGGGTATTGCTTTCTCACTTGTCCAATCTCAATCCACTTCGCACTGCTTGGATTCGAACCTTTGAGCCCAATCCTGAGGTATTCCACTCATCCACTGCGCATCGTCCTTACCTTCCTGTCCAACACTGTGTCTTCCCGTAATTCAATAAGATACTTAGGTAGCAGGTCATCAATAGAAGGTAATTGACTCTACTCTTCAGGGTCCTCAATCATTGAAGGTTCAAAGAACCTCAAGCAATATGCATTTACGACTGAGTAGATGTGAATGTAAGCTGGTAGATTAAGGTGAAAAGCATTTTCACCAATCTTCTCAAGTATCTTGGGACACTATTCAGCAGATAACCTCACACCTACATGAATAGGAACCTTCACCGGTTTACTATCCTACATATTAAACCTCTGCAGTATTGTCTCAACATACTTCCTCTGGTTTAACCAGAGCTTCCTCTTTGCCCAATCTCTTTTAATTTCCATGCCCAAAATATGTTTTACAGCACCGATATCTCCATGTTGAATTTTGGAGACAATTGGGTCTTCAAATCCTGGATAATTTCTTTGTCATTTTCCAACCGCAACATATCATCCACATACAAAAAATAGATTAAATTAACACCGATCACGA